>CM053029.1:487301739-487544239 GCA_028564925.1 Lithobates sylvaticus | reverse complement strand
GATCCACCACCAAGATTGTTGAGATTTCTTCCTTACCAGCTGACCATGACACCCCACTACAGAGTGTCAAAGTATGCCTGTATATGGGTAGCCTTCCTTGGGACCCTCAAGGGATAAGGTGGACACCAGCAGCCTCGATAGATCACTCCACAAGCCAATGGACCGGATCAGATCTCAATTTAAGGAGCAGCACATGAAGGAAAGAAAGGGGGGCTCGGATAGTGTAAAACCCAAGATTTTATTAAAACATAAGTAAAAGTTACACTCACATGAAAATCAATCAGTTCAAGCCTGAAGTGTTGTGCGCCGGCCGGCCACACCAAACACAGACCCGTCTTCCCAGGATAACCAATAGTGTAGACAAGGTGACGTCAGCGCGTCGCTCCGCCCTACCGGTTTTGCAATAGAGTTGCGTCGTCCAGGGGCATGGGCGGCGCACTGCGTCACCTCCCTAAATAGTATCATCTAGCTAGCCAAGCCTCGCTCTGAGCTCCCAATCCCGAGCGGGTCTCGGCATGCCGATCGTAATCTCGCGAGATTTGCGGCTTCCAATCAAGGGCCGATCTCGTCCAGCTGGTCGAGGTCTCGCGGGACCCGCAGCTCGTAATACAGCGGCCAAACACAGATACAAAGGGGCTCGGCAGGCCCACTATGTTGTTAACAGGACTCGTAACCAGGGACAAAACTAAAACAAAAATGTTGCCACCAGGTTTGGAGCGCCCAGATGTCTGTGGGCCGTTTCAGATGAGTCATAAAAACTATAAAAACTCATTCAGTGTCTGCACTAACTCCGGAATCAACTGCAGGTCATGTGAGGAATGGCCCGAGCACTCTATCCCAAATGACTTATTAAATCTATAAAAATCAAAAATATGAATAAAATGGGGTATGAGTATTTGCACAATGCTACTCCCTCATGAAAGGGATAGGCAATATTTTGTTAGAATGGGTCACCGTTGCCCACCTAGCTCTGACATCAAATATTAAACTCCATTCTAAAGCCTTCCCCACCTGGTATTACAGTGACACCATCTCAAGCAGAACCAGAGGGGTGGCAATAGGGATAGCAAAAGACCTGCAGTTTATCCTGGAAGATAGAAAGGTCGACCCGGAGGGAAGATACCTATTCTTGAGGGGGACCCTCTTCGGGTCGACATTCACGTTCGCAAATATCTATGCACCTAATGTTAGATCACCTGAGTACATGATTAGAATCCTCTCCAGCCTAAGGTCCTTTGGAAGAGGATACTTGGTGTTGATGGGGGACTTGAACCTGGTCCTAGATCCGGGTCTGGATAGCTCGTCCTGTGTACAGGGGACAGGAATCGCCCAATTGAAGGCGCTAAAGAAAAAGATGAGCGTGGAACAAGTGGTCGACGTGTGGAGAATGCAGCACCCACTCGTCAAAGACTATACATTTTTTTCCCCTGTACACGGGACGTACTCCAGGCTGGATTACATATGGGTGGACCACGGCCTGCTAGACAGAGTAGCAGACACTAAGATTGAGATAGCATCCCTCTCAGACCACGCTCCGGTGAGCATGACTCTGAGATTTCCAGAGTTTAGACAGCCGGGGGGTGGTTGGAAATTAAACAACGAGTTACTGAAAGATGAGGAAATAAGAGAAAGCGTTAGGAAAGAATTCGAGTATTTCTTTCAGACAAATGACAATGGTGCCGTGAAGGAGTCAAGCCTTTGGGACGCCCACAAGGCTTTCATCAGGGGGGTGCTTATCTCCAAGGCCACTTGGAAAAAGAGAGAAAGATTAAGACGAGCCCAGGAGTTAACTAACTCTATACAAAAGCTGGAGCACAAGCATAAGGAAGACCCCTCCCAGAACCAGGCTTTAAGGCAGGAAATAACACTCAAAAGGGAAGAACTAAGAGAACTCGCAGAGCAGGGGATAAAACAAGTATACCATAGAATCACTAAAGAGCGTTACATGTATGGCAATAAATCAGGGAAACACCTGGCAAGGTTGCTGCAAAAAAACAAAGCCAAAAACTTCATAGAGAAGATAGTCAACAAAAAGGGAGAGGTGAGGTTTGTCTCGAAAGACATAGCGTCGACGTTTAGGGATTTTTATGAGGATTTGTACTCAGTCGGCCGGGGGAATGGAGATGGGGAAGGGGGGAGGAAAGAGAAAGCCAAATCCTATCTGAGAAAAGTAAAACTACAGTCTTTGGGACCAGAAGAGATAGAAAGGTTAGAAAGACCCTTCTCGGAGGATGAGGTACGGGAAGCTCTTAATAACTCCCCACTAGGGAAGAGCCCGGGCCCAGATGGGTTTACGGCCATGTACTATAGAACGTACAAGGAAATATTGATACCCATACTCCTGAGATATATGAATGGACTAGGCTCGGAGTATGGCATGAGCGAGGCTTCGTTGTCGGCTACGATAACGGTCCTACGAAAGGAAGGGAAGGACGGCTCGACGTGTGCTGGATATAGACCAATATCACTACTCAATTTCGAAACAAAGCTCTACGCCAAGATCTTGGCAGAGCGCATAAAGAAATGCTTAGGCAAGCTGATACACCCAGACCAAGTGGGATTCACGACGGGTCGAGAGGGTAGGGACAACAGTGTGCGGACCCTGCTGGCGATCCAGAGAATGAGGGATTCACGAGCCCCCAGCCTGCTCCTGTCTATTGATGCTGAAAAGGCATTTGACCGGGTAGACTGGGGGTTCCTGTTCGAGACACTGGAAGTCATGGGGTTTGGACCAAAAATAATTCAGAAAGTAAGGGTTCTTTATAACCACCCTAAGGCCAGCATTAAGGTAAATGGCGTCCTATCCTCTCCCTTCGAAATGTACAATGGGACTAGGCAAGGCTGTCCCCTCTCCCCCCTCCTTTTTGTCCTTTCCTTGGAACCTTTGTTGGCTACAATAAGGGAAAACAGGGACATAGAGGGATGTGAGGCAAGGGGAGATGAACACAAACTGGCGGCTTTTGCCGACGATGTCCTTTTTTATGTAAGCTCACCGCGCAAATCTCTCCCTAACATACTAAAGAACATCACGGCGTATGGCGAGGTCTCAAATTTTAAGGTCAACCTAGCGAAATCCTCCATCTTGAATATTAATATAAATAGGGGGGAAAAACAAGCTTTGATGAAAGAGCATAACTTCATGTGGAAGAAACAGATTAAATATCTCGGTATAGAGTTGACGAATAGTGTGGGGAAAATGTATAAAGCTAACTACCTACCCCTACTAGACGAAGTCAGGAAAAAATGCCAGGAGTTTAAAACGAGACCAATTTCATGGCTAGGCCGCATAAATGCGGTCAAAATGATGATACTCCCGCTGATCACATATAAGCTACAGATGATCCCAATATCGCTACCAGTCCAGTTTCTGAGGAAATTACAAGCTATTATGAATTATATATGGCAACAGAAGTCACACAGAATCTCCATACAAATCTTAAAACTAGAAAAGGGCAGGGGGGGCCTGGCAGTACCAGATATTGTCAATTATTATCACGCAATAGCCTTACTAAGAATCCCAGAATGGGGGAAGACACATAGCGAAAAGAGATGGATAAGTTTAGAGGAAGCACTGAGTGAGACACAGCTGGGGAAAATCATTTGGAACCCACCTAAATTTAGAAAAATAGGGGAAAAAACACACGCGATCACTATAAACACTTTAAAAATTTGGGATAAAATGCACAAAAACCTTAAGATAAAATTCAATTCACCTTTGATTGCACTAAAAGAAAATTTGTTGTTTCAACCAGGGAGGAAGGAAATGGGAGGGGAATGGATTAGAGACGATAATGCACGGTTAGGGGATTTAATTAGCAAAGGAAAAATATTGACTATTCAGGAGCTACAAAAGAAGAATGATTTGTTTTTGGTAGATGAGTGGCGGTACCTCCAGCTACGTCACTTGGTGGGCTCACTACCCCCCCCAATGAGGGAACGGGGAGACCTCACGGTGATGGAACGGGTCTTTACGGCGGAAAATACTAAGAAATACATTACAAAAATCTATAAATTCCTGCTATCGGGGGACGGACAGGAGGTACCGACATTCGTTCAAAAATGGGGAAGGGAACTGGGAACACCGCACACGGGGGCTATCAAGAAAATTTTTTTACTCACGCATAGTTCGGCTGTCGATGTTAAATCTGCGGAGATTAATTATAAGTGCCTCTCGGGCTGGTATTTAACCCCGGATAAGCTAAACAAATTCCAGACAGGGGTGTCTGCTAACTGCTGGCGAGGTTGCCAGGAGAAGGGAACCATGGGACATCTCTGGTGGGACTGTTCAAAAATCAAAAAATTCTGGAAATCTATCCTAAAATTCATCGAAGAGATCTCGAAGGTAGTGGTTAGGGAAGACCCATGGGAAGTACTGTTGCATGATACGCCAGTAGGGTCCAGGCAATACAGGAGCTCCCTGGTCCCACACCTGTTAAATGCGGCGAAGCGAGTGATACCCAGAAGATGGAGAGACCCTGAGAGCCCACCCCTTTGGGAATGGGTAGACGCGGTAGAGGGGATCTATACCATGGAATGCCTCGCAAATAGTGGGATTGAGGAAGGAGAGGACAAGAGAGCCAAATGGGAGGGCTGGAGAAGGTTCAAGAGGTCCTGGAGCTACGTAGAAGCATTAAGAAATAAGTGAGAGTGAGATGCACAAACGCAAACATACACTGAGCAAAGGAGCGACCCCAGCGGCTGGGGGGAGGGAGGGTGGGGGGGGATGGGAAGATACGAGACATTGATTAGATGGAAGAGTTACACTAGAAGCGGAGAGAGTTAGAGAGGCCCCAACTAAGGGGCCCCTACAATTTGCCCCATAAAAGGAGCAACATGTATGTAAATTTTTCTGAGTGTCAAATCAATTAAAAAAAATAAATAAATAAATAAAAAAAACTGATCCACAATGATGTAAAGATACAATGAGGGACAAAAACTGAGGGCGCTTCTGATTTGGTCCCAACAAGTTCTTGCTGAGGTGGAAAAAAAATAAAAATAAAAAAAATAAAAAGAATGGGTCACCGTTGGACTCGCCAGGGGGATGTGGTAAATATAATACCCCAACATCATAAACCCCCTATGCGAGAGCAACATGGCCCATTCATTATGTTAAAAATTGAATAAATAACCTATGGAAATCTAAATATGCTATGCTCATAAAGGCGAAACCTTCTTGAGTATAAATAAAAACAAAAATATTTTTTAGGGAAAAAAAAACTTTCTTTTTGGAGGACAATTCTCTTTCCGAAATAAGAATTATCCCTAGTGACAGAATAGGGAAAGACCTATTTTCTCTATTATTAAAAACCTCCGGAGCTCTCCCTTACCCAATTGCTAGGATCCACGGAGCTCAGAGCAGTAGACTTAGAAGCCAGGCAGCTGGCACTGAACCATCGTATGCATAACCACAGTGTTGGTCATATTATACTAAGCCACTTCTGCTAAATCAACATATATAACCCAAAAAATGATATACAAACAAAATGACAATATTACAACAATCTCTTGATATGGGTACAATAGATGTAATAGTTGGTTCTAACTCGACGACCTTTGGTAACTTGACCCTCAAGTGTGGACAACACAGGAAACTTGGCTAGGAATTATTAATAAAAGCGTTCACGTCCATGTCCACATTGAGGCCATGGGGGACGCAAGTCTTTAATCTATAAATCCAGGCCATTTCCTGTCTCGAGATCTCCCTGACCAAAGATCCTCCCCTCCAATGGGGTCTGTATTTGTCTATGCCCATGTAGAGCGTATTTGATGGATCTCTATTGTGTACCTGATCATAGTGCCTTGACACCGAGTGTTTGTCAAAGCCCCTCCTGATATTACTAATGTGTTCATTTAATCTGACTCGAAGGGCCCTTTTGGTCCTCCCCACATACTGGAGCCCACATGGGCACTGGATCAGATAGACCACCCCTTCGGATGAAGGGCTCTACTTCATAAGATCTCGAGGTACTGGTTGAAACAAAGTTACATATTTTTCTCTCCCTGCATATGTTCAGGGTACAGACCTGACAATTTTTGCACCTATAGTAACCTGTGAGATTTTGAAAAAAACACCTATTTTCCTTAGGTGGGTCCTGCACACTAGGGGCAATCCTACTCGCCAGGGAGGAGGCCCCTCTGAAGATAACTTGTGGCCTAGCACTGTGCCAAGAACCTGATCGCTAGCTAGGAGGTGCCAGTGTTTCTGTATCAGGTTTTTAATGGTGCGGTGTTGGATGGAAAAGGTGGTGATAAACGGTGCGCTGAATTGGGTATCAGCATTGGCAGGTTGTCTATCCGATAGTAATAATGATCTGTCCTTTTCCCTGGCTGCAGTTACAGCTTTTAGGAGAAAATCACTATCGTAGCCCTTTTCCAGAAATCTAGACGAAAGGACAGCTGCTTGTCTGTCAAATGTTTCGATCTCTGTACAGTTTCTCCTTATTCGCGTGAACTGTCCCTGAGGTACAGCTCTTAGCCAGGGTTGATGATGACAGCTATCTAACGGAATATATGAGTTCCTATCAGTCGCCTTAAAATACGTTGACGTGATAAACCTGTCATTTTCAATCTTGATATTCAGATCAAGGAATTGGATTTCTAACTGGCTGATTTCGAAATTCAGCTTGATGCCCCTATCATTCACATTCAAGAATGTCATATATGCAAGCAGGTCCTGTTCACTACCATCCCATAAGAGGAGGACGTCGTCAATGTAACGTGCCCACAGGACCACTTCTGGCCTCCTGGGGGCATCGACCACGTCCTCCTCCCACTTGGCCATAAACAGGTTCGCTAGGATGGGGGCATATTTACCCCCCATAGCCACGCCCCTGTCTTGGCGGTAGAACTGATGGTTGAACCAAAAGTAGTTGTGGCCCGCTGCGTATTCAAGCAGTTCCATAATAAAATCAATCTGTGGTATGGTCAAACCAGAACCTCTTGTCAGGTATAGTCTTACCGCCTCCAAACCTAACTGATGGGGAATGATGGTATATAAAGAAGTCACATCCGCAGTGACTAATATGAGACCCTGTTTTGGAGTGATGCCTGACAACGTATTAATGACTTGTTTCGTATCTTTAATATACGAAGGAATGGTCTGGACAAGAGGCTGCAAATAATAGCCTGGTATAAATACTTTAACGAGGCGGGTGTTGGCTTTCTGCGTTTCCTAGCTCAGAGGAAGAGCGACAAGCTAGCCCGCCTTGATGAAGAGATCAAAACCATCAAAGAAAAATTAGCTCCCGCCATTGGCAGCGAGGAATACAAAGAGTGCTCTAAAAATCTGCTTAAGGTGCTGGAAAAGGAGGAGAAGGAACAAAAAGCCAAAAAAAAGAAAAAATATGGTAGAGACAAAGAAGACTACCAATTAGGCTTTGTTTTCTCATGGCAGAGGAAACTCGCTACTGAGAATGAGGGGGAGAATGCAATGGATACTGTGCCTCAAAATGCCACCATGGGCTTTCCAGGCACTTATCCCGAACGCTTGCAACCCTCAAGGGATATCATCTCCTCCCCTAGGAGGGGAACACCTCAAAATAAACCCAAAAATAATAAGAATAAACCCAAGGTTGGGAATCAGACCTCAAATTATCCCTACCCACATCCTAGCACTCCTGGTAGGTGTTTTGGTAACGGGTTCAGGAGAGATAATAGGGTACCCAGGGGCCCTTCCCAACATGAACCATATTCTAGAGCATGGACTAATTACCCACCTAGACAAGGCCCCCCAGATCATATATATGGGTATGACCAGGCAAATTCTGTCTATAATAATGACAGGAATCGAGACTTTGAATTGCCAACCCATAACCGTTTTTTTTTTCCACTCTCGGATCTTGAAGCTCCAGGGGGCTTCAGACAGGGTGAGGGGGAACGGGGTCCTGGAAGCTATAGGGGATACCATGATGGGTCCTTACAAAATAACTATTCATACCAGGGACGTGATAATTTTAGACCTACTCAATATTCAGGGCCTCCGGATAATGGGGGAAATCAGGGCTGGGGTTTTCAAAAAGACAACAGAGGCATCAAAAGGCCAGTAGAAAGAAGAGAGGAGTCCAAGGGGGGAGGCGTATCCAGTCAGCAAAAAAGAAAAAGATCATAGGCACTGGTATCTTCAATCTGAGTAAGCAGGAATTGACAGACCCTGAGAAAACATTGTTAGATAAAGGCCTGAAATTCGCCCCACCTAGGAGCCTTAGTAAGTTCCAGACATACATGGACATACACAAGTATGTCCGGAAGTTAAACGTGAAACGCTACATGCTTACCAACCCAATTAGGGATAAAGAAGCCTCTAGGTCCGAATTTCACCATTCGAACCTTTCTAATGCTTCTTTGTTTAACCCCCCAGGGTCTCTTTCATCCAACATTCGAGTCTTCCGTGATGTTGTGTTACGGGATCTGGACTCGATTAAAGTGAAAAAGATCAAAATGCAGAAAGATCTTGAAATAGGTCTTAATGCCCTTTGTGACAATAAGTCACTGGTCATCAGACCTGCTGATAAGGGGGGGGGGGAATCGCTGTACTGGATCGATGCGATTACTTGCAAGAAATGAATCGCATTGTGGAAGACACCGATACGTACACGGTCCTCGCTAGGGATCCCATTGTCAAATATAAGAGAGAGCTGGAAAAAATTGTGGAACGGGGATATTTGAAAGGTATTCTCAATAAAAAGGAGAGTCTTTTCCTAATACCCAGTGCTCCCCGTACTCAAGTCATTTATTATTTGCCCAAGCTTCACAAAAATGTTACTTGCCCCCCGGGACGTCCCATTGTGAGTGGCATAGACTCTGTGACGTCTCGGTTGGGCAAGTACATTGACTATTATTTGCAGCCTCTTGTCCAGACCATTCCTTCGTATATTAAAGATACGAAACAAGTCATTAATACGTTGTCAGGCATCACTCCAAAACAGGGTCTCATATTAGTCACTGCGGATGTGACTTCTTTATATACCATCATTCCCCATCAGTTAGGTTTGGAGGCGGTAAGACTATACCTGACAAGAGGTTCTGGTTTGACCATACCACAGATTGATTTTATTATGGAACTGCTTGAATACGCAGCGGGCCACAACTACTTTTGGTTCAACCATCAGTTCTACCGCCAAGACAGGGGCGTGGCTATAGAGGCTAAATATGCCCCCAGCCTAGCGAACCTGTTTATGGCCAAGTGGGAGGAGGACGTGGTCGATGCCCCCAGGAGGCCAGAAGTGGTCCTGTGGGCACGTTACATCGACGACGTCCTCCTCCTATGGGATGGTAGTGAACAGGACCTGCTTGCATATATGACATTCTTGAATGTGAATGATAGGGGCATCAAGCTGAATTTCGAAATCAGCAAGTTAGAAATCCAATTCCTTGATCTGAATATCAAGATTGAAAATGACAGGTTTATCACGTCAACGTATTTTATGGCGACTGATAGGAACTCATATATTCCGTTAGATAGCTGTCATCATCAACCCTGGCTAAGAGCTGTACCTCAGGGACAGTTCACGCGAATAAGGAGAAACTGTACAGAGATCGAAACATTTGACAGACAAGCAGCTGTCCTTTCGTCTAGATTTCTGGAAAAGGGCTACGATAGTGATTTTCTCCTAAAAGCTGTAACTGCAGCCAGGGAAAAGGACAGATCATTATTACTAATCGGATAGACAACCTGCCAATGCCGATACCCAATTCAGCGCACCGTTTATCACCACCTTTTCCATCCAACACCGCACCATTAAAAACCTGATACAGAAACACTGGCACCTCCTTGCTAGCGATCAGGTTCTTGGCACAGTACTACCGGAAAGGCCACAAGTTATCTTCAGAGGTGCCTCCTCCCTGGCGAGTAGGATTGCCCCTAGTGTGCAGGACCCACCTAAGGAAAATAGGTGTTTTTTTCAAAAATCTCACAGGTTACTATAGGTGCAAAAATTGTCAGGTCTGTACCCTGAACATATGCAGGGAGAGAAAAATATGTAACTTTGTTTCAACCAGTACCTCGAGATCTTATGAAGTAGAGCCCTTCATAACATGTTCATCCGAAGGGGTGGTCTATCTGATCCAGTGCCCATGTGGGCTCCAGTATGTGGGGAGGACCAAAAGGGCCCTTCGAGTCAGATTAAATGAACACATTAGTAATATCAGGAGGGGCTTTGACAAGCACTCGGTGTCAAGGCACTATGATCAGGTACACAATAGAGATGCATCAAATACGCTCTACATGGGCATAGACAAATACAGACCCCATTGGAGGGGAGGATCTTTGGTCAGGGAGATCTCGAGACAGGAAATGGCCTGGATTTATAGATTAAAGACTTGCGTCCCCCATGGCCTCAATGTGGACACGGACGTGAACGCTTTTATTAATAATTCCTAGCCAAGTTTCCTGTGTTGTCCACACTTGAGGGTCAAGTTACCAAAGGTCGTCGAGTTAGAACCAACTATTACATCTATTGTACCCATATCAAGAGATTGTTGTAATATTGTAATTTTGTTTGTATATCATTTTTTGGGTTATATATGTTGATTTAGCAGAAGTGGCTTAGTATAATATGACCAACACTGTGGTTATGCATACGATGGTTCAGTGCCAGCTGCCTGGCTTCGAAGTCAACTGCTCTGAGCTCCGTGGATCCTAGCAATCGGGTAAGGGAGAGCTCCGGAGGTTTTTAATAATCGAGAAAATAGGTCTTTCCCTATTCTGTCACTAGGGATAATTCTTATTTCGGAAAGAGAATTGTCCTCCAAAAAAGTTTTTTTTCCCTAAAAAATATTTTTGTTTTTATTTATACTCAAGAAGGTTTCGCCTTTATGAGCATAGCATATTTAGATTTTCATAGGTTATTTATTCAATTGTTAACATAATGAATGGGCCATGTTGCTCTCGCATAGGGGGTTTATGATGTTGGGGTATTATATTTACCACATCCCCCTGGCGAGTCCAACGGTGACCCATTCTAACAAAATATTGCCTATCCCTTTCATGAGGGAGTGGCATTGTGCAAATACTCATACCCCATTTTATTCATATTTTTGATTTTTATAGATTTAATAAGTCATTTGGGATAGAGTGCTCGGGCCATTCCTCACATGACCTGCAGTTGATTCTGGGGATGTGGTGATATGGTCTCTGAGGTTAACTATATCTGAGGTTAACTATATTTACTGCATATTTTAAAAGAAGAAAGAATAATTTTTAGATATTTTTGTAATAATAACCAAAAATATATATATTCTTTTGGTTGATATGCCCTATGGGTGTTTGGTGTCCCCAGTACGCCTAGTTACATTACTTCCGGGTTTCTCCGGAGTTAGTGCAGACACTGAATGAGTTTTTATAGTTTTTATGACTCATCTGTAACGGCCCACAGACATCTGGGCGCTCCAAACCTGGTGGCAACATTTTTGTTTTAGTTTTGTCCCTGGTTACGAGTCCTGTTAACAACATAGTGGGCCTGCCGAGCCCCTTTGTATCTGTGTTTGGCTGCTGTATTACGAGCTGCGGGTCCCGCGAGACTTCGACCAGCTGGACGAGATCGGCCCTTGATTGGAAGCCGCAAATCTCGCGAGATTACGATCGGCATGCCGAGACCCGCTCGGGATTGGGAGCTCAGAGCGAGGCTTGGCTAGCTAGATGATACTATTTAGGGAGGTGACGCAGTGCGCCGCCCGTGCCCCTGGACGACGCAACTCTATTGCAAAACCGGTAGGGCGGAGCGACGCGCTGACGTCACCTTGTCTACACTATTGGTTATCCTGGGAAGACGGGTCTGTGTTTGGTGTGGCCGGCCGGCGCACAACACTTCAGGCTTGAACTGATTGATTTTCATGTGAGTGTAACTTTTACTTATGTTTTAATAAAATCTTGGGTTTTACACTATCCGAGCCCCCCTTTCTTTCCTTCATGTGCTGCTCCTTAAATTGAGATCTGATCCGGTCCATTGGCTTGTGGAGTGATCTATCGAGGCTGCTGGTGTCCACCTTATCCCTTGAGGGTCCCAAGGAAGGCTACCCATATACAGGCATACTTTGACACTCTGTAGTGGGGTGTCATGGTCAGCTGGTAAGGAGGAAATCTCAACAATCTTGGTGGTGGATCACTTCTGGCTTTTTTTGAAGAATTCTTGATTTGAAAATTGAACTGATTCTTTCATTTTCTGCACGGGTGTAACATTTCAGCAAAACGCATTCGGATGCGTGGAGAAACGCACCCAGATGCGTATGCACTTTGGACTCATTTTTCGATTCACATTATACATATCTGTGCCATCTAGGTTCCGATTTTTTATTTATCACTGTTTTATTCATTTGATTTGTGCGAGTTCTCATTAATTTGCATTTAGGATCTAATTTTTGATCTGTACTCAACTTTTTGGTTTTCACATTCACAATCGTATTTAATTGTATGTTTTATGCTTTTTAATTAAGGTATAATTAATTTGATCACTTAGTCACCATCACAATACTGTTGGGTGCATCACAATTTTTGGTCTAGCGCTACTCATTTCTTTTTTCACCTTTTTAACTCTGCTGTAAATTGGTAGCAGAAAATAGAAATGACTAGTGGTAAAATAACTTAATGTATTGGCACTGGTTTTTTAACTTTTATATAAAATTGCTGTAAGGTGGTTGATAGACAACCGGCTTGAAGAAGGGTCAGGCTAAAGTTTATGCTTTACTTTTGAAGCTTATGTGAAAATGCTTTTCTTGTTTATTAGGGACACATCAAGTTATACTGCCATCTACAGGAGTATTTTGACACTGGCAGCAAAAAACAGTCTAGTATAACCACTCCCGGCATGGACACCTTTTCACTTTAGAGAGAAGCTCACCAGTTTCTACTCTACATTTTAATCTTTTTTCTTCAAGATTTTTTGGTTCAGTTAAGGCTTACTCTACATAATACTTGAGCTGGTCTCCTAATGCAACTATCTGGGCCAGAGGTTGTGGGACTACTCTGGAATGTGATGTTTGGACACAAAGCTTTGTTTGTGCCACTTTCCAGACCTTTGTGTTCTTTGTTGGCCCCCAATCAACATTTGAGAACTCAGAATAATTTTATTGTTCCTACAAAACACTGGACCTCCCAACTGAATCTGATTCAGACTCTGTCACCCCAAGCCACAACAGGAAAGAACCACAAGTCATATGAGAAGTTAGGTAGAAAAGATTTGATGCTGGGCACGTTCCAGCATTGTCCTCCATCCACATGCTAGACATGGACAATTGGCAGGCAGACTACCTCAGCCAGCAGCTTTTAGACCCAAGAAACTGATCCCTATACTTGAAAGTTTTTCAGGCCTTGTGCCAGGGGTCGGACACATCAGAGGTGGACCTCCTGGTGTCCAGGTTCAATATCAAACTGGACAGGTTTATCTCCAGGTGCTCCCAACTGGCCCTGGTAGATGTGGTGCTCTGACCTGATTAGACTTCCTGGTAGACACCCCTTGGGCTCTTCAATATCTACCAGATCTTCTAGCCCTAGGACCAGTTTACCACGTGCTTCAGTCTCTAGCTTTATTGACATGGCTGTTGAAGCCCTGACTCCTCTGATTCAGTAATTCCCACTCTGTTAAATGCTAGGAAGTCTACTTCCCACAAGGTCTACCATCACACGTGAAAGGCTACCTCACGTGGTGCCAGAAACAAAGTTTTCATCGTAGCAAGTACTCCGTAGAAATCCTGGCTCTTTTTTTGCAATTGGGTCAGCTTTAGCACTTGGCCCCGAGTACCATCGAAGGGTAAATCTGAGCCTTTGCAATCTTATTTAAGATTGCTAGCCTCCCATTCTTTAGTTCCATCTTTCCTCCTTTTCCCTACCTTTCCTGGGTCACAATAAGACATTGTATTCAGACATTGTATTTACAATGTTCTGCAAGCGATATGGAATTTCTGTGGTGTATTAACCACTTGCCTACTGGCCGCTTTCACCTCCTTCCTGCCCAGACCATTTTTCAACTTTTACTTCTCTCACACTTTGACATTTTACCCATATGACATTTTTGTCTTTTTTTTTCCACACAAATAAAGCTTTCTTTTGGTGGTATTTAATCACCGCTGGGTTTTTTATTTTTTTTTGCTCCGTAAATGGGAAAAAAATAAAATAAACTTTGAAAAAAAAAAAATTTTCTTTGTTATAACATTTTTGCAAATTTAGTAATGTTTCTTCATAAATTTTGGCCAAAATGTATACTGCTACATTGCTCTGGTAAAATAACCCAAATTTAGTGTATATTTAGTCTGTGTAAAAGTCTACAACCTATGACACCAATCAATGAAAATTGATCACCCCTAATGTACTGACGGCCTATCTAATTTCTTGAGACACTAATGCCTCGTTTCCACTGAGCGAATCGGTTCGGTAATGTACGATATTTTCAGTGTTTCCATTATAAAAGTGGCTCATACAACCGACCCATACCAAACCATTCAGGGTCCTGCTTCAGATGTGGGGCCATAGAAAATGGAACGGTTCGGTTAGGGCAGAGCTACGATACATTCCACTGATTGGCGGACAGAAAAACGTCTGCCAATCAGTGTGAGGCCACGCTAGGCATTTTTTCTAAACCCCGTATGGACCCTGATGGTCCGACTTGCAGTGGAAATGCTCACCTGAATAGGCCGGACCATTTTAACCCTTCCAAACTGTACCGACCAGAACCGATCTACTCAGTGGAAACGAGGCATAACAAGCCAGGACAGTACAAATACCTCCCAAAGGAACCCTTTTGAAAGTAGACATTCCAAGCTATTTAGGTAGTCATTGTGAGTTTTTTTTGAAGTTGCAATTTTTAGCAGATTTTTTTTTCCCCCATAAAATTGTCATTAACAGGTTACTTCTCACACGGCATAAGCATACTTGCAACTGATCCCCAAAACACATCCTGCTACTCCTGTGGCGATATCACATGTGTGAAACTTTTTCTCAGCCTAGCCACATATAGAGGCCCAACATGCAGGGAAGCACCGTCAGGTGTTCTAGGAACATAAATTACACTTGACTACCTATTAAACTTTTGAAGGCCCTAGAGCACCAGGACAATATAATTACTCACAAAATTACCCATTTTTGGAACGCAAACACCCCAATGTATATTCTATGTAATTTTTTTTTTTTCATACATTTTTGGAAAATGTGGAAAAAAACATTATTTATTTTTTTACACCAAGTTGTCCATTTATAAGCTATATTTAACACATAGCATGTACGTGCCAAAATTACACCCCAAAATACATTCTGCTACTCCTAAATATGGCGATGCCACATGTTAGACTTTTACACAGCCCAGCCACATACATAGGCCTAACATCCAAGTAACACCTCCAGGCATTCAAGGAGCATAAATTACACATCTAATTTCCTGACTACCTATCACACTTTTGAAGGCCCTGGAGCAGCAGGACAATAAAAACGTCCACAAAATGACCCCATTTAGGAAAGGAAACAGCCCAACGTATATTCTGAGGCATAATGAGTCTTTTGAACATGTCATTTTTTTCCACAAGCTTTTGGAAAAGAAATAAACATTATTTTTTTTTTTTTTTACACAAGTTGTCCATTTATAAGATATTTCTAACATGTGTGAGACTTTTACACAGCCTGGCTACATACAGAGGCCTGACATCCAAGTAGCTCCTCCAGGCGTTCTAGGAGCATAAATTGCACATCTAATTTCTTGACTACCTATCAAACTTTTGCAGGCATGCAGATTAGGAATTGCACACCAAAATGCATTCTGCTGAGCAAAGGATAAAAAGATTACATGTGGTTTTAGTAGTGAAGTTGTGCACAGAGGAGCGCACTGATCCAGGCATTAGGCAGGGACGTGGTCAGTGAACAGAATTGTCCAGGCAGCAGGCAAGAATATTGTCCATGATCAGTACAGGCAGCAGTCAGGGATACTGTCCATATATATTCCAGGGTCAGTGCAGGCAGAGCTATTGTCAGCACAGCCAAAATATTGGTCCTGGAAGTAGGCAGGAACATGGTCCATAGTATAGGTAGCAGGCAGAGGTGTGGTCAGTTCATGTGGCAGGCAGAGGCATGATGGCAGTAAGTTGGCAGCAGGCAGAAATATCGGGCTTAGGGCCTCGGTCAGGAAAGAATGGGGATAGGGGTAGAGGTTTCCCCTACCCAAATCTCTTTTGAAGCTTCCGGTCTCCAGACCCTAATCCGGGAATGAGAAGACCAAAAGATTTGTTTTCTTTAACCAGAGAAACAATTCTGAAGCCCTTCACATATGTGAGAATCCTGTGTTATCATGAATCCCACCACTACAGTAGCAGGGTAAAAGGATCAGTCCAAGGCAGGTAAAAATGTCAATAAACAGTCCAGGGTCAGTTCCAGAGCAGTCAGAGTTTTGTACAGTTTAAGCAGTAGACAGAAGCGTTGTTGAATAACAGGCCAGGGTCAATTTTGGAGCAGGCAGAGGTATGGTCAGTTTAGACAGCATGCAGAGGCATGGTCGAATAACAGGCCAGGGTCAGTTCAGGAGCAGGCAATGGCATAAGGGGTGTGAAGGTATATGGAATTGAGAATTATTTTACCATACTTCACTAATGCAGAGAAGTATGGTAATGGTGGAGACAGTCAGCTATGCAGAGGCCTGGTTGGGAAGGACACTGGGGACAATAATTTGTGGTGATTCTTCTAAGGCTGGGTTCACACTTATTTTGCATGCAACTCACTGCAGGGGTCTGATGCTTCCCTGTTCTCAGTTTCAGGGACGAATCGGGTCTGAATTTTTGCCTGAATTCAGGCCAGAAAATTGCCTGAGCTAAAGACGTACAGGACCCCTGTGCATTTCGCTCTGCAGCTGCCACGGTGATGTGTGAACCGGCTCCATTGAGAGCCAGTCACAATCTCCTGTCATGCAAATTGAATGCGGTGAAACTTGCATCCAATTTGCATAAGAGTGAACCCGGCCTCACTCCTCCTCTTGAGCACAACCAGCATTTCTTTTGATGTCTTTGGCCTTCTCGATAAAATAACGTTCGTGGAGTCTGCTTATTACACCTGAATGCTTTCTGGTGCGCTGTTCGAGTATATAAGGGCAGTGATGATTTCCTCCTGATAGCCAAGGAAGGAATATGGGTCTCTCGGTGGAGTATATATAACCATTGTATATGGCCAAATATAAAAAAATAAATTTAGACTTTTTTATACCAATGGTATGTTTGTCTTGTGCCCAGGTAGGTTTGGATCATTTGATCATGCTGGTCGATTCCCCTCATGAACAAATTGTAGTCGTGGACACATGTTGGTTTTTGGATTGGGCCATTCCTTCTGGGGATTTCCACTAAGGTGTTGTGTCCCTCTGGCCCACTTGTATGTATTTTGTTTTTATCCATCACAACTGCTCCCGTTTTTATGTGCTGGTTTGATGGTGATAGCCTGATTATTGCATAAATTGTGTATAGACTTTCGTTCCAGTGGTGAGATTGTATAACCTTTTCTTTTTTCTAGGTGGCTATCAGGGATGTAACTCAGTCTAAAGCTTCTAATATAGAGTTGCGTCCTTGTAGAGGTGTGAAGTTGCGGCTCTTTTTCTTTTTATCACATTCTATTGTCATAGGATTGCTTTCATTTCTGTGAAAACTGTTCTTTGAGCCTCAGTTTCCTGAAGAATTCCTCCATATCTGAGACTAACTGTAAATTATCCAATTTGGTGGTTGGGCAGAATGTAAGGCCTTTGGAAAGGACTGTTATTTCTGGTTTGGAGAGTTTGTGATCTGACAAATTGATTCTACGTTCCTCTGTTGTATCCATATTTTAAGTCCGGTTGGCATGTTCACAAGGGATACCTTGGGATTATGCAATAGATTCAAGGTCACTGAATGAAGTGTAGATGTGTTTTATCAGTGCGATCCTAGATAATCCAGAAATTGGGGCCTCCTACATGCTGTCCAAAATCTACAAGCCAAGAAATTTAGGCAGACCCATCATAACGGGTATGAACACGCTTGCTGAACAAATTTCCTGCAAGATGCAACTGATTTTCTGATTAAGATCAACAATATACATTTGAATCAAACATTCATAGTTACTAGTATGAATGTAGAATTTCTGTACACTAACATCCCTTGCAAGTATGGGATTGCTGCATGTATCAGATTTTGATCATCCTCACCAAACTACAAATACAGCGCTGAGTATGTTACACAGCTCATTGAATTAATTCTTACACACAACTACTTCACTTTCAATAGAGACTTCTATCTTCAGTGTATGGGTAGTGATATGGGAAGTAAAATGGCACCCCAATATGCATACATATTTATGGCTGACCTGGAGGACAATGGGTTTACTTCCACTTTAAATGCTAATCTACACTTGAGTCTGTGTTCACCACATTCACTAAGCTCTGAGGCAGATTTTCTTGCGAAGTGGACAACCTATTGCCCTTTAATTAACCAACCTCAGTGACTCAAAGCAGGATACATTTGTAACGGTTACCTTAACTACTCAGTTGTTATAAAAACAAGTGATGACTGACAGACATTACTCCAAATTAAGCAAAGCCCCATTCCATTTCAAGAATGGATAAACGAGAGTGCCAGTAGTAGGAGAGCTCAGTCACACAACCTTCTACTCCTGTAACAAATACTAGCCCTGTGTATATGCATTGTGCAAGACAAATAGAGATTGCCATTATATAACTTAATACAGAGGACAGAGTCAGTTTTTGAGGTCCCTCTAGATGCAGTTTTCATTCAAGCAGGATGATGATTGAGTTTTTTTCTTTTATGTAATGAAAATTCTACTTTTAACCATGACAATTCTTAATTCACCATATTGAAAATCATTCTAAAGTATGAAGTTCCATGGTTTCTGCCTTCTAGCATAGTTGTGTTCCTAAATGCATTGAACTTTTGATCAGCTTAAATGTATACTGATTATGTTTTGATTGTTTTGACCAGTACCCTATTAACAAATTTTTACCTACTCACAACACAGTGCTGCCAACCTATTGTGTTACGATGGCGTTTGACTAACAGAAATAATATTTTATTTAAATGTAATGAATCTCTGTCCAGAATTCTGTGATTCCTCTCATTTTAGATGGTTAACGTCCCAATACTTATATGGATACAGGATCTGCTCATGTAGAGTGTATTTTCAATATGCAGAATATGATGATTTTATTTTTTTCTCATTTGGCTAATTAGGTAAAAATCTGTATTAAGGCAAGTGGTGTTTGCCTTGTAACATGATTTAAATTCCATTTAAGGGATTGTATCCAAAATATTTAATCTGTGAGCTCTGCAAGTGCTTCTTTTAATGGGTATTATGATAGTTATAAGAGAAGCGCTGGCAGCTGTTTGGCTGTTTTACAAATGACAGTTTTGGTTGGCAGAGAATTGGCTGCATGGTGAAGAGATTCTCGGAGACACACACAGTATGTACAAGAAAGTGGAGCCGCTCTATTGTTACAAGGTCATTAAGAGTGCAAAGTTATCCTTGAAGCAAAGGCACCATCTGGAGAATCTGATGTACACATTTTAGATAGGAGTCATAATACGTCATGTTTACTACTTTGGAAGTGTTGCATCAAGGTGGAGTACAACAAAGAAGGGTTTTTACTTTTAAGTTGGCCTTGAATTTTGAAGAACTCTGTCAACTTAATGAAAGAAATGTTCATACAGTTAACATAAAGAGGGTGATTTGCTAAAGGATTTGAGAATGTTCATACAATTCATTGTGTGAAGATTTACTTCAAATATCCAATCGTGAAAAGCAGATTCCTGTGTATTTATTTCATCTGCACATGATTTGATAACTAAAGTGAATATATATACAATTTTTGTCAACATTCCCAACACCTTTAGTAAATTGGCTTCAATGTGTTGGCAGTTTAAAGCCGTATTAAACACAAAAATGTCAATTTGCAATTTACCAATCCTTAAATGTGGGGTGGCTGCATTCGTTTTCTTTTTTCTGACTTTTTTTCCCTTTATTTTCACCTATTGATCCAGCCAGTAACTCTTCTGTCTTAGGGATGTCATCGTGCTGGATGGAGGTGAAATTGAGACACTTTTAGACAGCAGCATTGTCACTCTAGGAGGAGGGTAGTGTTAGATGCCCAAGTAAAATGAGATGGAATTGACTAACAAATTAAAGCTGAACTCAAGCTCAAATTTTATAAGAATTTTTGGGATAGAGGTTTTCTAGAAGTTAGAGCTGACCATTTTAAGCTCCCCTGTTGGGGTTAAATGGTTTGTCTCAACCATCTGTTCTTTTTGTGTTAAAATACTTGTGTAAAATCTCTAACATCTCTAAAAATTCACATTACCGTACATTGTTTATTAAGTTTTAACAAACAGACAAAGCACATACAACCATACTACAGATCAGCTATAAGATTCCAAATAAGTCAAGTACAATACAAGGTACAATACATTAAGCTCCCCCCGAGCACATAACCATACAATGGGCACATCCGCATAATATACATTACACGCATCCCTTCCTTAGCCTAGGATCCTTTCCAGGACCAATTCCACAGGCGCAAGGCCTGGCATGTCCAGTCAATCCCCCTCATAACCTGTCGAATTTACTCAGGCTCCCTCTGTGCTGGAAAAATATATTCTTCAGTCGGAGGGTATGCCACATATTGAGTACCCATTCTTTGTGGGTGGGAGTCCTCAGATTTCAACCATTTCAAAAGGAGCTTACGGGCCTGGAATAAGGCTCTGTTCACTGCTACCACCTGGAGTTCCATCAACTGAAGGTCATCCAGTATACCCAAAAGACATCTGGTGAGCCCAAGAGGAATTGTGATATTGAATACAGAATTTATAGTGTTAACCACCTCTGTCCAGTAGTTTGGGACATCTCTACAGCAGGTGAATAAAGTCCCCAGTTCTAGTATTACACCTAGCACAGAGTGGGGTTTGTAGGATACCCATGTGATGCAATCGTAAAGGGGTATAATGAGCTTGAAGTACAATGTAAAAGTGAGGCCCTCTGGGCTGCATTGAGAGCTATGCAGGACAATCTAGGGCAGTATCCCAGAGTTCATCCTCCAAAGGGCCCACATCCTGCTTTCATTTATCTTTAGCATTGCACAGGTAACCACCTAGGTAGGAGGGTAGTAGCATACCGTAACAGTTTGAAATACAGCCCTAAGTGTCTGCCACAGAATGGATATACTTAAATACAGGTGTAGGGGATAAAGTCCAATCATTAGCCAGACCCTCAGCGCAGACCGCATCTCTGAGCTGCCAGTAGTAGAATTGCATTCCAGGTGGTAGGTGAAAAGTGGTCTTCAAGTCTTCAAATGAGCAGAAGTTGCCATTCTGAAAGACCTGCATTAAATGAGTGATGCCCCATCTCTTTCACCTCCCAGCATACAGCAGTTGCATCAATTCTCCATACGCAGAGTTGCCCCATAGTAGACTGTAGTCAGTAAAACCTGTAATTCCCTGTAGAACGCGCATCTTTAACCACATTTTTTGGATCAGAGAGTAGGTAGGATAGGTCCTATTCTGGTTGGCCAAGCAGGAGGCTTCCGGACCCCCTGGTACATCTTGAACCTTAATATGATGTCTCATGGTGGAGTGTGCAGAGGGGGACAATGAGCTGGTGTAGTTAGGACCACCCACAAAGGTCCCAATGAATGGTGCTGCATTTGGGAGGCCAGATAATATAACCACAGGTTAGGCAATGCAATCCCACCCCCGTCTTTGGGGCGCTGGAGCTGCTCCAATTGAATTCTCGGAGACGTCTCTTTCCAAAGTAGGGTGCGGAGGATAGTATTAACTGTGAAAAAAATATGAAAATGAACCAAAGAGCCAAAGGATGAAAGTAAGTGAAAAAACCTCATGTATGTGTTAATATGGATAAAGAGAACGAATTGCTTTACCACATAATTAAAGCAGCTGCAGTGTGAAATTGGTGTGAACAATTAATAAATGATAAAATGTATACCACGCTAAATGCTAAAAAAAATGACATACAGGTAATGATACACTGGTAACAATTAATAAAAAGGTGCTAGTGAAAAAATATCCAGTGCTGTGACTTGAATAATGGATGATTCCGTGCGTCTTAAGTGCTTTAAATAGGATGCCCCCCTAATAGATGTGCACTCACCCCTGGGAGTGGACCAACTATTGCTAGTTAGGTCAAACGCGTATGGATATCCTCTGGACCGATGATTAGCAGCGGTGAATGTTCCTCATAGATATAATAGAAAATTGCGCAGTCCCGTTGATAAAGAGCTTGTTATTCCAAAAAATATAAAGGTATTCAACTCGCATGTATGAGTGCCTAATGTCCTGGCACCTGGAGTTAACAGCAGGTATAAGTAAATCAGTGAAATCCACCTGGTTAGTTCATACAGCTGCTGGCTCAGTGAAAGCTTGAATTGCGGATTGAATGTGTGGGTGGAAGTGTGTCACGATAAAGTGGTTGATCGTGACTGAGGTTGAGTCACTATGCTTTGGCCATATATTCAGGTTAGTATCCCCTCTCTAGTGCTGCGCTATACACTTGCAGCAGTTGAGGAGATAAAAGTTTGGAGTAGTTTGTATACCTCAATGGGGAGACTGTCCTCCCCGGGGGCCTTATAGTTTGGGAAGGAGGCGATGGCTGTTGCAACTTCTTCCTCTCTAATATGGGTGTCCAGTGTGACGTGAGTCGCTTTGGGTGGGGGGCTTGTGGAACCCAGCTTACCTTGGAGAGTTCTGGAAACTCCTTGTCCAGCTCCCCTGGCCCCTCCTATGTGTAAGTTAACCTGCGTCTATAAGGGGCACAGGGTGGCCCGAGAACTCCAATCTGATCTGCACTAGTCAGACTCGCTGTACAACCACACGGGAATATTTTGTGTGTATATGTGTATATATATATATATATATATATATATATATATATATATATATATATATATATGTGTGTGGCTGTATTCTATTGTTTGTGTCTGCCTTGGGAACAACCTATTATGGGATGACAGTCTACTTATGAGAAGTTTGAATACACAGTGTCATGCTACTGGTGTAGGGTAAAGTCTACCCCACCCTGTTTCATTATGCAAAGAAGGGGGAATTGTCCTGAGTGTATATCTGTGTGCCTTTGTTCAAATAAACAGTTCATGTTCCAGCTTTGCAGCCAAACGGGTCCTGCCTAGTTATTGGTTGTAATATGCGGCTATGATATCTAAAATCTATATTCAGACTGGAGGAAGCGATATATGACCGAAGCACTCAAGCGGAGTGTGGGACATTCTGTTACATCCAGAGCCTGTCTATTGGCCACTGAAAGCTGTGGGAGGGCAATCTAGTCTAGGTACTGTTCCAGTGCTAATGGGGAAGCCTGCGTTTTAGGCAGGTGCAACACCTCGTAAAACCTCACAAGCTCTTCCCATGATTGTGTCTGGGGAGTTGGTCAACACCCCCATCAGCAGTACACAGAGCTGAAATGGAGCTCGATCCTTGCTGTGAATTTTCTGTTTTAGCAAGGAGGCGGCCTGTCTGCTCTCACTCCTCATAGTTAGCCTGCTTCCTAAAGAAGCGTTTTCAGAGGCTGAGGTTTGTAACTGTTGAAGCACCCCTTGCGCCTCCAACCAAACCTCCTGATTTGCAGGAGAAGGATCCAACACATACCGTAGGTATTTCTAAGTATGACTTATTGTAGCAGTAACCCCTTTTGTGTAATGGATTTACACTATGTTGTAGTTTGCCTAATCTTGTATATTCCTTGAGAGATCTGCTTTTCAAAGCAAGTTATGTGGTGTACGGTCAATAATAAAACAGCCTGTGGGTCTGCTTAGTTCTTCTGACCCAGTTTACCCAAGGCAGATCCATTTCCCAGGATGTTAATTTATGATCTTATTCTTCTTCTATACCTTGGGTTTAAAGGTCTAAGGAGTAGAACAACTTTTATTTCCGATGTGTCACCGCTTATGGGTTAATCTTCTGCATAAATAAGACTCAATGGAGTTTCAGCAGATTATTTGACCCCTAGTGAGTGTGGGTCAAATAAAGCTTGAGTCCAGAAAACGTATGCATCTTGTCTTCATTCCCGCAATCTCCACAGCATTAAATAGAAAAAACAAAATTGCCAATATACCGTATTTATCAGCGTATAATACGCACCCCAAGTTTAGGAGGGAATTTTAAGGAAAAAAACTTACATTTAAATGCCCATCAATGCAGCCTTATCAGTGTCCATCTGCAGCCTTGTCCATCATTACAGCTTTGCCCAGTGCCTTTGCAGCCTTGCCCAGTGCCTTTGCAGCCTTGCCCTGATTTAAAATTGGCGCTGATCTCCACTGACTGCGAGCAGAGAGGAGCGAGCGGAGCCGAGATGCACAAAGCCGAGTGTACTTCGGCTAGACTCGGCTCTGCTCACAGTCCCGTCCATCTCCACTGATTGCGAGAGGAGCGAGCGCCGCCGATCTACAGAAAGCCGAGTGTGCTTCGGCTAGACTCTGCTCACAATCAGGGGCAGGTCTGCGAGAGGAGCCGAGTCTAGCTGAAGTACACTCTGCTTTCTGTATATCGGCGGCGCTCGCTCCTCTCGCAATCAGTGGAGGTGGGCATGACTGCGAGAGGAGCCGAGTAAAGCCGAATGTACTTCGGCTTTGTGTATCTCGGCTCCGCTCGCTCCTTTCCTCACAATCAGCAGGGGATCGGCTTATAACTCGCACCAATGATTTTAAGGGGATAAAAGTGCGTATTATACACCGATAAATACAGTAGTTTAGTATATTAAAAACCCACTTTCAATAATTATTGTGCTCACATACTGTATATTTTGTGCCAAACTTCTGCTGTGGACACAGTGGGAATGAAGACAAGACACAAGTATTTTGGAATCAAGCTTAATTTGACCCACATTCACTAGATGTCAAGAAATCTGGTGAGAATACATTGAGTCTAATTTATGAGGAAGATCAACCCATAAGTGGTTCTTAAGCCTCATGCACACTGGACGTTTTTGGATGTTTTTACAGCAGCTGTTTTTGGCTTCAGACATTTTTTTCTACAGTCAATAAACTCCACTTCATGTTATCCTATGTGTCCATGCACACATAGGCTGTTATCTGCAGTTTTTGGCTGGGGTGGTGTACACTGATGTAAATTTGTATGCATTCTAGAGCGCATGGAATCGCATGACAAGTGATATAACATGACTTTCTATGGTGGCCATTCACCTATATGAAGTGTGTTTAAAAAGTTTTGAGAATGGTATCAGAAAACAAACAAAACAGCAAAGGACTCTTTAGACATATTCTTGGATTGCTGCCACATCCGCAAAACATATTATGGATGGATGCCATTGTTGTCAAAGAAGGCAATCAACATTGTCTTGACCTTGGACTTTTGCAGGCAACTCTTTTTTGGGTCACGGGGAAGACGATGAACTCCATTCCATCGATTGCCGATTGGATTCCTGATTGAACTGGTATCATCAGGTCTCATCCCCTGTGACGGTTCGCAGAAAGGGTGGATCCTGGTCACACATGGTAATGAAATCTCCAAAGGTTTCCATCCGTTTTGCTTTCTGTTCCCCTGTCAGCTTGTGCGGCACAATTTGGGAACGGATCTTCTGCTTCCCCAAATCTTCGTGGACGATGTTGCGCATTGTGTCTTGCTAATGCCCAATTCCTCCACCATCAATTGTAGAGTCAGTCGCCGATCTTGTGCCAGCATTTGTCGCACTTGCGCGATCATGTCTGGAGTTCTGTTTGTCGACGGCCGACCCGAACATGGCTTATCCTCAGTCATTTCATTCCCATCACGAAAGAGTTTGAACCAGTCATAAACACGTTTTTGGTCACAGCTTCTGTCCCGTACACTTGCACCAACATTTCATGCTGGTCCTTCACCATTTTCCCCAATTTGTAGTAGAACTTGATGTTCACTCATTGCTCCATTGCACTGTTACCCTACATCTCACACTGTTTGCCCTCCCGTTTTCTCTGACAGTTACGGGTACTCCACGCTTGGTGGAGCTTCTCGACGTGTCTCTGGACAGCCATGTGCATGCTTGCACACCTGGCCCATGTTGCCGTATCAGGCAATTCACCTAACTTTTTAGACACACCTCATATGCAGTCCAAATGCAATGTTTTTTTTAAAAAAAAGGGTTCTGTGCGTGATTGGTGCGATGCAATTTTTTTTTTTTTTTTTTTTTATCTCCATGAGGTCTAATGGAAACTGCATAGGTGTTCAAAGACTAAGTGATATTAGTGTGATTTCCAGCAGGCTTTAGTGTCTTTCTGAGCAGATTTCCAGAGAGATGGAGAATCACATCTGTATCCAAATCACATTGGAATTGCACCTGAACACGCATGAATTTGCACTGGACGTTGTCCTTGAAATCACATTGCATAAATGTGAACCTAGGCTTCATGCAGCCTCAATATAGCGCAAATGAATACCCCAATTACATTTAATTAATTATTACAGAAAAAACATGATTCTAAAATCTTGAGCAGATTACCGTTTTGTTCATTTGATACTTGTTCTTGTAATGCAAAAAAGTAGTTTGTACACAATTTGTAATTCTTGTACCACAGAGTTTATTTTTTATTTTTATGCTGTTAGGCTTGCTATCCTTGCTAACAGAATTCTCTTCGGTCAACGCTTAATGCTTTATTCCAGTGTAAAAACAAATTGAAAATCATACATGGAGCCCTCAACCAAGGAAAGCCAAGTTTGTATGCATGTAAAAAAAATATGAATTGGGGAACATGCAATTCCTCAACCAAGGAATGTTCAGTTTTTATGCATGTATGAAATGGTCGGGGGGGGGGGGGGGGGGCAGAAACCGGTTTCCTGCCACCTAAGGTTCAGAGCTACTTATCGAATGTGGTTAATCACAATTGCATACTTTGAAGGGAATTCAGTTGGTCTGCAGACAGTGACGCACTATACACATGTATTGCAACTTTTTTTTATTGTATTGTGTTTTCTGAACTATAGAAACACTAATGAATTTGGTTGGCAATCATTCACTCTGGTGTCCTAGTTTTGTCTTTTGAGATAATGTGACAATATAAACATGATCTTTTACTATAATCTAAGTAGTAAAAAGCAAGAATTTCTGCTTGGCCAGTTTTTTTAATACTTCTCATGCATTACAAAATCTATTATCAGAGATCAGAGTAGGATTTGTGCTCTTTGATGTTTTGACTGCTTTTAGATGGGTTTTCCTGAGGTGCTCTTGTAACTTTTGCAGGTGTGCGAGCTGGGTGGGAGGATGAGAAATATGATCGTTTTGCAAGTGATAATCACTGTATGGTATGTAGGGAAGCATTAAAGTCAACCATTACTATTCATCTTTGATTTAAAAAAAATATATATATATTTTTTTCTTTTAAAGCTAATGTCACGTTTATTTCACCTTGTAGGTTGAGGTTGTCAGAGGGCAATATTCCTGAAGATGTTTGGGGAATATGAAGAAATTTAGTTTCTTAACCACTTGCCTACTGGGAAACTTATAACTCCCTTCCTGACCAGGCCAATTTTCAGCTTTCGGTGCTCACACTTTAAATGACTCGCTGTACCCATATGACATTTTTGTCCTGTTGTTCACACAAATAGAGCTTTCTTTTGGTGCCTTTTAAACGTCAGTTTTTTTTTGTTTTTTTTTTTGTTATTAATTTAAAAAGATTGAATATTTTGTAAAGGAAAAAAAAATAAAACCTTTTCTTCATTTGTTATAAAATTTAGCAAATCAGTAATTTTTCTTCATACATTTTAGCCAAAAGTTATACAGCTACATATCTTTGGTAAAAATACCCCAAAACGGTGTATATTTTTTGGTCTTTGTGAAGGTTATAGAGTCTATAAGCTATGGTGCCAATCATTGAAAATTGATCACACATCAAGACCTTGGAACTCAATTGGAGGCTGCGGATGCAGCCTGGAAATCCTCCCCATCGATTGCAACACGAAAAGCTTGAGATGCCATCGTAGCGGAATTGGACCTGTTGGCACTGATCAAGCTGAAAAGGCCCTTCACTGGGCAAAACATGAATTCAACTCTTGTGCGAACAAGCTGGGGGCGATGCTGGCTCGGAAACTGAACGTGTCTGGTCGAACCCCTTAAACCTATCCGACTCCGATCCACCGGTGGTGATCTCACCTCGGATCCAGCTAAAATCAATCTTTTGCTGCCTTCGTTTCCTCCCTCTACAGCAAACCCTCTCCCTTCCCTACTGACTTAGCCAATGATTTTTCCAAGATCTTAGGCTCCCGTCCTTGCCCACGACTGCCCGGGAGGCATTGAATGCGAATATTTCTGAACTGGAAGTGTCCCTGGCTATCAAATCGACTCATCTTGCAAAGGCCACGGGCCCCCGATGGTTTTTCCAGCCTCTATTACTGCAAATTTTCTCAATTACTGGCTCCTCACCTGGCAGCCTACTTTAATGCAATGCGACGGGGCGAGATGCCTTCCTCTGATGCCCTCCGAGCTCTTATTTCTATGATCTTAAAGTCTGAGGTTGAAGCACAAAATCCCCAGGCCTTTTAGTCGATTTCCCTACTAAACGAAGACATGAAACTTCCGGGCAAAATCTTGAGTGCCCATCTCAATAGATATTTGTGCCAATTGATCCACAGAGACCAGGTAGAATTTTTGTTCCGGGTCGCCTGGCAGCTGACAATGTATGCAAAGTGATGCATCTAATTTCCTTGCTGCATCAATGTAAAATTCCAGGATTCTTGCTTTCACTTTACATTTACAAAGCACTTGACACCCTGTTCTGGGACTATTTACGATATGTGTGGCAACATTGGGGCTGGCGATTCCTTCCTGACCTTGTTCTGTCCTGTACTCCTCCCCTACAGTGTCTGTCTGCTATGAGAGCTTCTCCTCCAATTATTTTCCTATTTTCTGAACGCGTCAGGGCTGCCCCCTCTCCCCCGGCCCTCTTTATCCTGGCTCTGGGACCTCTGGCAGCAGCCATCTGTGCTGACCCCAACATTTGGCTGGCGAGTCCTATAAGATAAACTTATTTGCAGACCATGCTCTCCTGACCCTCTGCAATCCCATCACTACACTCCCCAATTTGCATGCACTGCTATCCCGATTTGCGGTCATCTCTGGCTCAGATTAACCCCCAGGAAACAACCGCCCTGAACATCTCTCTCCTGGATTCCATGGTTTCTCACTTACAAACGTCCTTCCCATACCACTGGGCTGGCCCCTCTCTAGAATACCTGGGAGTCCATTTGACTCCTTACTCTTCTCAATATGTCACCAACTATTATCCCCTCCTTCATGCTATCACTACCCTTATGGACTCCTGACGATTCCCTTTGCTTTCATGGATAGGCCACACCAACACTGTTTAAATGACCGCTTCCTTAGATCCTATACTTCTTTCGCACCTTGCCGGTCCGACTACCCGCCTTCTTATGCTCACTTCAGAATAAAATCTTAGCTTTAATTTTGGCCCAGAAATGCCCCAGAGTAGGCCTGTACTACTCTTTGCCCACAGACTAAGAGACAGCCCTTTTATGGCTTCCATCAGACTTGCGCCCCCTTTCTCTCAGCCCTCTTATGACCCATAGCTTGCATCTCTGGGACCCGGTAGCTGCTCAGGCAATTTAATGTCCCCCTTTCTCCTGCTCTTTCCTCTCCTGAATAACCCCCTCTTTACTCCGGGGCTAGACCAGCCCCTGGCTTTTGCCTGGTGGCCCACTCATCGCTACTCTTGGGTACGCCACTTCTTAGGACCCTGCACCTTTCCATCTTGGGCTTCCATTCACGAGAGCCACGACGCACCCCCCCACAGAATGATTTTGTTACCTACAACTTCGACGCTGGATTTCAGCTCTCCGCTGTAACTCTTCCTTCCCATTCCAGACGGAGACTTTAAAACGTATCTGCCTTAACTCACCTGGAGCCCAGGGCACTATCTCCTCAATTTATTCCTCTGACCACGGGGGCCTCATCTCACTCCCACCTGTACATCTCCAAATGGGAACGAGACTTGCCAATCTCAATAGAATTAAAGGATTGGAGCAGGGACTGGTCATCCATCGCCAAATGTTCTTTCAATATGGTCACCATGGAGGCAGCCTATATGGTTCTCCTCCACTGGTATTGGGTTCTGGCCCATATAGCTCACTCAAACCCATCATACAATGATGGGTGCTTCAGGGGATGTGGCCAATGCGGAGACGAGATTCGCATTTGGTGGGATTATGGTCTAGGATCTATGGCCTCCTTTCCCTTTTTCATGTACCCTTTCACAAAGATGCCCGGCATTCAGTATATCACTGTCCCCTCCCAGGCCTCTTCTCATACCAACAAAAACTGGCCACTTACCTCTTCATTGCCGCAAAACGTGCTAGAGCTTATTGCAGAGGTGAAGAGAATATGACCAGTGTACTTTGACTCCCATGCTAATTTTCCCAAAGTGTGGAACCCATGGTGGTCTTATGCTCTCCCCACCCTGCACCCAGCCAGCTTGGGTATTCTGGACTGTTCTAATATACCACCCAATCCGCAGGCCCCACACTCTTTCCTTGTTTAAGTCTACACCTCCTCCTTTTCAATTCTTGTCTTGATTGTTTCGCTTTCTCCTTTCTGGCCTAATTCTATATCAACTTTCTCTTTCCTTTCTCTCACTTTTTCTCTCCCCACTCCACCCTGTCTCTCCCTATTCCACCCCTCCACTTCCCTTTTTTTTTTACCTGTTAGTCTTACCATGCCTTGGACCAGCGGGAGCTATGATCAGTGACAGTGTCACTAGGCAGAATGGGGAGATGCTTGTTTACATTAGCATCTCCCTGTTCTTTTTCTTCGTGAGACGATGGCGGGCATCGAGTCCACGGGACCCGCGATCCTACTCACGGAGCTCGTAGCAGGGTCGCACTGGCACCACCACCGGCGGCATGCACGTGGCCACACGGCGGAAAATTCAAAGGGACATACAGGTACACCCATGTGCCCAGCTGTGCCATTCTGCCGACGTATATGTACATGCGGCGGTCTTCAAGTGGTTAGGCAATTCTTTGAGCTACAGACAGCTCCAAATTCCTTTTTTTCTTGGTGTTTTGCCTTGTTGGTGTGCTGTTTTTTTTTTTTTGCTGTTGCCGACCCCTCACATGGACACTTTGAATGTTCCGTAAGTCCCACAATTCTGTGTACCTCAATAAATGCGAGAGAACTATTTTCGTAAAAGTTACCATAAAATCCTTTTTTGGAGTTCTTGGTACTGCAAAACAGAGGCATGCTCAGAGTGCGAGGGGTTATACCAGGATAGTCATTGTTTTTTGTAGAACAGAAGACACTTTAGAGAATGAAAGAGTGCTGCATACCCCGAATAACAGGAAAAAGGGAATTGTCCCCCAAAGTGGGGTTTTCTATTCAGCAACAAATTATGAAAATGATAACATTTAAAAATTGAAAAAGCTTTAATAAAACATATAGATTTCAGGGGTAACAGCCCAACAGCATATATAAAACCAAACACAGTATTGGAGGTTTTCAAGCACTATGATGAAGTGGTTTAAATAAAAGCTGACGCGTTTCGACCCCAACGGGTCATCTTCAGAGGATTAAGCACTATAGAGAGCTTTACAATTGTTAATATATCTTTATCATCACTCAGACAGTAGTGGTACAACATTTTACTATTTTAAATATAGTTACCAATCACAGATGGGTAGCAGTTTTTCCTGAATTTGAAATCCTCTCAAATCTTCCACCACAGCGGTCCCAATGTGGGCCTCCGACTGGCCGGAACGCCACAGAGGACAGAAGTGCCACTGCGAAACTTACATGTTACATGTATGGAAAAGACCCCCAGAGCCAAAATGAGGGGCATGAGTGCAAGCAAGCAGCACCTGCAATTTAGGCATCAAATAAACGCCTTCAGTGCATTCCGTAAGCAGAGATAGAATTGTATCCGTTTGTATTACAAGGTAAAAGTAAAAAATAGATATATTAATATTATTGTAGGCCCCTTTCACACGTGCGGACAGTATGTCCGTATTTTATTTATCCATTTTCGGATGAAATACGGACATACATGCATCCCCTATGGGATAGCATCCATCCCCGTTATGGTCCGATTCTGCAGACGGAGGATAATCCTATTTTTCTATCCGTCTACAGATCGGATGATTACGGACAGACGGTCCGTGTTCATTCGATCGCCCCCATAGGGGAGAGCGAAGATCTGACAGGGCGGTCATCTGCCGTCTCAGCGGGGATTAACGGAGCAATCCCCGCTGAGCAAGCGGGTGTTCACGGGGTGGACCATCACGGATCAGTCCCGTGTGAAAGGACCCTAAGAGGTGTATATTTCGTAGGGCCAGTGGTCTATACCTTTTCACTGAATGGAATAAAAAATAAAGTACTGACACTAATGGTTTAGATAATAATGTAATGAGATTAAAATATACATAAATAAGGAATAATTACTGAATAAATTAGCAAACTAGAAGGAATAGAAGAAAACTGAATAAAGGGGGTAAAAAGAAAGGAAGAAAAGAAAAAGGTAGGAAACCAAAGGAAAGAAAAAAAAAAGACCTGGGGAAAATGGGAAAAAGGTAAAGGGAAAGGGGGGCCAAAAGAGGGTAAAAGAAGAAATAGTATGAGAAGAAAAAGAGAAGCGGGGAAAAGGGGTTGGTGAGAGAGAAAAAGCAAAAAAGAAAAGAGGGGAAAGAGGAGAAAAGGAGTAAGTAGTGATGGTAGGGGAGGGAAATGATGAAATATAATAAAGTAAAAAAATAAGCGACAAACTAGGAAACAAACAAAAACTTATGTGGGAGAAGTGAAGGTGAAGGGTAAGATAAGGTAAAGAGGGAAAGGCATGTACAATGTGCAGAGTGAATAGTGCAGTAAACTAGGAATTGGTGAATGAAAAAAGATAAGATGTGTAAGGTAAAGGAAAAGGCTTAAATAGGGCCGATTTAAAGAGCTAATGGCAAAAAAATTGATTAATGAAACTATCATAACGTAATGAAGAGTGAAGTAGTGCAGGGTAAAGTTGTCCAGTATTTCAGGTATACAGGAAATTTTAAAAAGATTTTACATGAGTATTGTCCTAGCTTTAAAAATGAAGTGTGAGGTTTGGTGGTTGATAAATGGATATTTTTAAGAGCATTATTCCAAGCAATCATATCGCCATGTATATCGCAGCCAAGGTAATAAGAAAATGTATACAATAACATGATTGACTATTGTTGAGCACTTGAATAAAGAGTGAGTATTCATTTGTCATCAACTCATTCAGTCTTTTAGTACATTTGAAACCCAAGTTTACGTTACTACTTTTTGTCGGTGCAATGATGGCATTATTGTACGTAAATGCCATAATATTGAAAGAGAGCTTAGTGAAACTTTTCAGCTCTTTTTGCAGTACATGCAGTCCCCAGCCAGTAAAAGCTCCATTACTGTCCACAGAGGCATCCCAGGTCACCGTAATGCAGATAATGCTCTGTAATGTGCAATATACAACCATTATGAGCAAGGAAAGATTTTTAAATAAACATGACCCTTTAATTTGCCTTCTAGTTCAAGATTAAACATCAGTTTGCCTCTTTTGCTTTCTACAGTTCTTTTTAAACTGATTTAAACAAGGCTACCAGCTGTGAGAAAGTGTTGTGTGTCTTCCTTATAGAACCCTTTAGTCCTTTGCAAAAAGTTGTGTGTCATTTTATGTTCCAATCTGTCGTTTATGTACAGATTATTTAATCCTCATCTGAGTTTGTCAATTAAATTATATATTACGGTTACGTCATGTATATATGTGTACTGAACATTGTTTAATATTCGGTGTGCACTTTCGTGGGGGGGGGGGGGGGGGGGGGTATCAGATTAAAAGAAAATAATAATCTAGCATATACAATTGAGACAGTCATATTGTAATTGAATGTTATTAAAACAAATCATTTTCAATCGCTCTGTAACTCTGTAATTTAATACAATATGTAATTTAATACAATATGGCTACTTGGAGATGTTCTGTACACAGAATGTGTACAGAACACCCATCAGAAATATAATTTCCTGCTGCTGTGATTGGCTCACTGATTTTCCCAGAAGTCTGCACCAAGATACAAGTCAGATTTCAGGCACCCCTGCAACAAAACTATCCTTGCCATACATGGATCACCCAGAGGGAAAGTTTTTTTTTTTTTTTTTTTCTTTTAACAAAAGTTGAGTTGCACTTTAACCACTTCACTACCCAGCTATAGACATACGACGTCCGCAGATGGGATCTCCCATCCTCCGCGGCAGTCATATGACGTCCTTGGCTTCCCGGCGGTATAGGGCGCATGCGCCTGAAGCGTCAGAGGAGCCGATGTGCATGTCTGCCGGGCACCCGCGATCGCTTGTGTCAGAGCAGGAACGTGGATCTGTGTGTGTAAACACACAGATTCACGTCCTGTCAGGGAGAGGAGACGGATCGTGTCACTGGCACGGAAGGAGTTAACACTAGGGGGAGATCAAGGGGTTCCGTGCCAGTGACTTTACACAGTAATCAGTGCATTTTTATAGCACTGATCGCTGTATAAATGTCACTGGTCCAAAAATAGTCTGATCTGTCGGCCGCAATTTCAGTCGCTATAAAATAATTCAGCCCCATTACTATTACAAAATAATAAACTAAAAATGCCATAAATCCAATAACCTATTTTGTAGGCGCTATAACTTTTGCGCAAACCAATCAATATACGCTTATTTCGTTTTTTTTTATCTTTTTAATTTTTTTTTTTTTTTTTTACCAAAAATATGTTGAATAATGCATATCGGCCTAAACTGAGGAAAACCTATTTTTTTTTTAATTGGGATATTTATTATAGGAAAATATGTTTTTTTTTTTTTTTTCAGAATTTTTTGACGCAAAAAAACTAAACGCAGAGGTGATAATCAAATACCATCAAAAGAAGGCTCTATTTGTGAGGAAAAAAAAAAAGATAATTTCATTTGGGTACAGTGTTGAATTATTCAAAATGTTACAGCGCTGAAAGCTGAAAATTGGCCTGGTCAGGAAGGGGGTTAAAATGCCCTGTATTGAAATGGTTAAGCACTTTAAAACCAGGCCAAATCTGACATTTCTCACATAAATTTTAAAATCTGAATTTTTTTAGTTTTTTACTATAAAATTACTTATAACCCTCAAACGTTATATTTTTTGAAAGCAGAGACTTTAATGGTGATTGTTGCAATTTTTTTATGTCGCACAGTATTTGTGCAGTCATTTTTAACCACTTGCCAGCCACAATATGTATATATGCTGCGGTTTGCAATTGATTTACCGGGATTAAGGCTGAAAGATATCAGCCATAACCCCTGTATTATTTTGTTTTCAGCCGGTGGCTGGGTTTCTCTTGAAAGTGTTCCGAGCGACTTCAACGACTTTAGAAGTGGCTAGAGGGGACATTCCTCCCCCAACTGCTATTTATAAAAATATATAATGCTTGGGGGTTATATGTAATTTTCAAGCAAAAAATACTGATTTTAACTTGTAAACAAAAAGTGGCAGAAAAAGCTTGGTCTTCAAGTGTTTAAAACGCAAATTTTCAAGAAAAAAATTATTTTTAGTGCACACAAATACAATATATTTTGCTTGGTTAAAAATATTAAGATGTTTTGTCAGCTAAATGGATATATAACATGTTACACTTTAAAATTTCACATGCTCGTGGAATAGCGAAAAAACTACAACAGTTACAGGATGACGCTGTACTGCACTGGTGACAGTATTGGAAAATAAATTATGACAAAGTGAGAACTTCAAAAAAACTTAACATGCCTAAATACCTTGGACTGTCTACTTTCCAGAAACGGTCATTTGGGAGATATGTCTACTGTCTTGGCATCAATAAATTAGATCAGGCTGTCGGTACATCAGGATTGATCAAGTTTTATGTGTGTGTGGTGTTCTTTTTTTTTTTTTTTTTTTTTTACTCCAACTTTCCTATAGACTAAATATACACCGAGGTTATTTTCACCAAAGAAATATAGCAGTATACAGTGCCTTGAAAAAGTATTCAAACCCCTTGAAATTTTCAATTTGGTCATGTTACAACCAAAAACGTGAATGCATTTTACTGGGATTTTATGTGATGGACCAACACAAAGTGGCACATAATTGTGAAGTAGAAGGAAAATCATAAATGGGTTTTCAAAATTTTCAGAAAGGTGTGGCGTGCATTTGTATTCAGCCCCCTTTTACTCTGATAACCCTAGCTAAAATCTAGTGAAACCAATTGCCTTCAGAAGTCACCTATATGGTAAATAGTCTACCTGTGTGTAATTTAATCTCAGTATAAATACAGCTGTTTTGTGAAGCCCTCAGAGGTTTGTTAGAAACCCTTAGTGAACAAACAGCAGCATGAAGGCCAAGGAACACACCAGACAGGTCAGGGATAAAGTTGTGGAGAAGTTAAAAGAAGTACCTGCAAGGCAAAGGCATAATGAGCTTGTATGCATAACATACTAGCTCATTATGAATAACTTACCTGAGAACGAAACCCCCGAAGCGGTCCTCCTCCTTCTCAACCGCTGCCATGTATCCCGGAGAGACTTCCAGGTCTCGTGGCATATCGCCGTTAGCAGAGGCCTGCTCAGTGCGCCTGTGCGCCACTGACTACGGCGCATGCACTGTAGTCAGCGGTGCCTGTCTTTTTGCAAATATCTCCTAAACCGTGTAGGTTTAGGATATATTTCTTGGACCTACAGGTAAGCCTTAATCTAGGCTTACCTCTAGGGGTCAAAGTGGTCTGTAAGGGTTTACAACCACTTTTAAAGCAATGGTAGGTTAATAAAAAATATCCCAAGCTTTGAACCTCTCAGGGAGCACTATTCAATCCATCATCTGAAAATGGAGATTATGGCACAACTGCAAACAAACCAAGACATGGCCGTCCAACTAAACTGACAGGCCGGGCAAGGAGAACATTAATCAGAGAAGCACCCAAGAGGCCCATGGTAACTCTGGAGGAGCTGCAGAGATCCACAGCTCAGGTGGGAGAATCTGTTCACAGGACAATGATTAGTTGATCACTCCACAAATCTGGCCTTTATGGAAGAGTGACGAGAAGAAAGCCATTGTTGAAAGAGCCCTAAGAAGTCCCATTTGCAGTTTGCGAGAAGCCATGTGGGGGACACAGCAAATGTGGAAGAAGGTGCTCTGGTCAGATGAGACCAAAATTGAACTTTGGCCTAAAAGCAAAACGCTATGTGTGGTGGAAAACTAACACTGCAGATCAGCCTGAACACACCATTCCCACCGTGAAACATGGTGGCTGCATGTTGTGGGGATGATTTTCTTCACTAGGACAGGGGAGCTGGTCAGAGTTGATGGGAAGATGGATGGAGCCAAATACATTGCAATCTTGGAAAACATGTTAGTCTGCAAAAGACTTGAGACTGGGGCGGGGGTTCACCTTCCAGCTGGACAACAACCCTAAACATACAGCCAGAGCTGCAATGGAATGGTTTAGATCAAAGCATATTCATGAAGTCCAGACCTAAATCCAATTGAGAATCTGTGGCAAGACTTGAAAATTGCTGTTTACAGATGCTCTCCATCCAATCTTGCAAAGCTTGAGCTATTTTGCAAAGAATAGGCAAAAAATTCACTCTCTAGATGTGCAAAGCCCAAAAAGACTTGCAGCTGTAATTGCAGTAGTGACTCAGTGGGGCTGAATATAAATGCGTGCCACACTTTTCAGATTTTTTTGTACATTTTTTTAAAACCATGTAGAATTTTCTTTCCACTGCACAATTATGTGCCACTTAGTGTTTGTCTTTCACATAAAATCCCAATAAAATAAATTTACCTTTTTGGTTGTAACATGACAAAATGTAGAAAATGTCAAGGGGTATGAATACTTTTTCAAGGAACTTACATATTTCGGTTATGAGACAGGAACTCTCGGCTCGCACCTGGAACCCAGTGTAAAGTGTGTGGTGAAAAAAATTAATTTCTTTAAGTAATGGTAAATTGCAATATATTACATTTCTGTTTTGGGGTTGTAATGCCATTTTAAAACTACTGGTCTAATAATGTGTGGTGGTGTTGGTGCAGTGCCTTACATATGCTGTACCAGGGGCGTAACTACAGGAGGCGCTCTTGCGACCCGGCCCCATGCTTCAGGGGGCCTGTGAGTCCCCCCTGTACAGCTGAATAAGAAGGGCGGCATATAGCAGAATCGATTCCTGCAGTTGCTGAATGCCTATTTCAGCAGCTGCAGGAGGCAGGAATCTATTCCCCTATATGTTACCTCCCCTACTATCCAGCTTCCCTCTGCTTCTCCCGGGCACCTCTCTTCAAGCTTCACACTGAGCTGCTCGGGAACACACCTTAACTTCACGGCACGCCAAGCAACCTGCTGCTCCCAAGAGTGAGACATCCCTGTGCTGCCGGGATCCGGGTCACAGAGAGTCACACGGACAGGAAAGGAGAGAGACGGTCTGCTCCTTCTCCTCCCGCCCCCTCCACCTGTGTGCACCGTGGGAACTGTGAGTTTAAGCAGCTGAGTTTGATCATTCAGCTACTTAGCTTAACACTTTCCACAGTGCACCCAAGAGGAGCAGGGCAGGAGGAGATGGAGCCTATCGTCCCTCTCTAGTCCTGTCCGTGCAAGGGAGGATAGATAAGTGGCACTGATGGGGGGCTTTCATGAGCGCTGATGGGTGGCATTGATGAGCACGGATAGGCAGGATTACCAAGCACTGATAGGTGGCACTGATGGGCAGCGCATGTTAATACCTGTTTTTATAGCGTTTAATATGGTTAATACTGTAGGTTTGTTTTGTCCATAGTAACTAGTGATCTGCACAACACAGTTGGCTTTCAGTCACAATATAGACTTGGGCTGTTATGTGCAAATTTCTAGTCTTGTACACAAGCGGCAGGCAATCTGCAACATTAAGGGTGGACAAGTGGCTTCATCAGGTAACTCATGCTTCATTGCTTTCAATAAAAATGGCTTAAGCCAACCAGCTGTGGTATTAAACTATGAACCTCCAGGACTGCATTTATTTTAATGTGACATCCATTGCAAAGCTTTTTATTCCACTATACTACTGCTTAGGTTAAATGTAGCTAGTTTGGATTAAGATTTCTACATGTCTCATATGTAAATGTGTATATTGTCATGCTGAGGACTAAAACCACTTACAGCAAGGGAGCTCTCTGCATTATAGTGCTTTGATATTGACAAATATTCATCCAGGGTAAAGCCCACAAAATAATGCAGGGTGGTCATAAACACACCATTCACCAGGAATCTTTGAAATTCTTCTCGCCGTCATGTATGTTTGCTATTACGGTAAATGCCAACATTTTATCATTTGATATTAGCCAGAAGGTGTTATTGAGGGTTCTAAGGGAAAAGGGTGGCATGTATGACTTGTTATACGCAGCTAAGGGGGGAGGATAAAAACCTCGCTATCTAAACATAAATAAGTCCAGCAGCCTGCACAACAATAATATGTTAAATAGAAAAACGTGAATGGAAATATAGTGATTATTAAACATAATACGAAATAATATATATAAAAAAAAAAAAAAAAATTGATATAAATAACCAATGATAGTAATGTGTTCTATAAGTGGCATCCAATATAATACAAATAGTGCATACAACTAATTGCTTAGAGAAAATGTGACCTGAATAAAACTATTACAAATAAAACAATATTGTGTCTCATATCTTAGAAACCATAATTGTTATAAAAATAAATTAATAAATAATACACCATAATAGTGACAAAGGTAAATATATTATAACATAAAGTGACTTGTGCGGCTTGTCTGATGTATTCCGTCATCGATTAAGGGAAGGCTTACCGACTATCGTGGACTCGGATAGGCTTACACCGTATGAGTCAAAATTGCTGTATGGTGTTTGCAATACACCGATGTGGGCAGTTGTTGATGTATGGTGACCACCGACAAGTCTATGCGCTGAATAGTTGATGATAACTCAAGATAGGAGTAGTAGGCAGGTATAGTATGTGGCTCATCCCCCAAAGGTGTTACCGACAAAGAGAAATGAGACCATATAGCGTAATACCGTCAGGCAAAATAACATTTAATAGATAAAAAATGGGTACTCACATGTACAAAGGTTTAGTAGGCATGTATAAAAAGGAATTGGCAGCAGTGGCATCAGCAAATCATCTCCCGTTTCGCCTTAATGAGGCATCATCTGGGGGGTGTTATACGCAGCTACCTTCAGGTGATTTTACATTGGAAAAATGTCCTAGGGTCGCCCAAAGCACACCCTATAACCCTTGTCTGTTTAACCACTTTATGACCGGGGCATTTTTTGCTATTCAGCACTGGGCTACTTTAACTGCCAATTGTTCAGTCATGTAACACTGTACGCAAATTAAATTTATAGCATTAGAAAATAGAGATTTCTTTTTGGTGGCATTCGATCACCACTGGGTTTTTTTATTATATAAATGAAAAAATTCCATCAATTAAAAAAAAAAAAAATTCTACTTTGTAGACAAATCAAATTTCTTCGTAAATGTAGGCCAAAATGTATTCAGCTACATGTCTTTGGTAAAAAGTGTATATTGGTTTGTGTGGAAGTGATAACGTCTACAAACTATGGTGTTTGTACTAAAATTTGCGCAACTAATAGACATTATTCTGGTAATTGGGGTGCTCAGTGACTTATAGTTGGACTGTGATAGTGTGGCGGACAATCTAGCACTGACGCTGACGTCACTAGTGACACTAATGGAGTGATAAGTGATATTATACTAATGGCACTGGCTGGAAAGGAGTTAGACACACAGTTACCCACTTGATGTTAACAAGTGTAATGTGTGCTGCTTTTACTAACCGATCTGTCTACTTTTTGATTTTAGGGAGGAAACACAGAACTCTCTTCTGTGATTGGCCACAGCCGATCAGCAGGTGTACAACCATTATTATTGACTATACCCTGCTGACAAACTTGTGTTGTGTCCAATCACAGCATGGGTCAACAGGGGGGCAGACGCATGTGCGCCGCCAAACCAGAAAGTACAGCGTGACGTACAGGTACGTTGCTAAAAAAGTAGGGGAAATTTGGGACTGTAAAGGGTACATTGCTGTGCCGGTCGCACGCAGTACATCTACTGTGACCTGGTCAGCACAAGGTTAATGTATCTTCGAGATTTCTCTTAGAGGCTATCCTGCAACGTACTTATTTTTTAACTTGATAGTGCATTTATTTTACTTTTAAGCACTCATGAGATCAATTGTTTACATGCTTGACTTGAGTCTCTGACAACATTTGTGGTCTTCACAAATATGTTTATATATTGTATACAATTGCACTATGAAAGCTTTCTCATGCATAATTCAGGAACCACAAACATTTGACCTTGTCTAAAGATACTTGTATTGTTTGCAATGGCAGATAGCATAAGGAAAGACATGCATCTTTGTTGATCCTGCCTGAATGATGCTGGAATGCGAAAATGTTTTTCATTTGTTAGATATTGGCATTGAAAAGAACTGAAAGGCAGTCTTTGAGGGGAGGCACCTTAGTTTTACTTTGTGTCCCCGAACATGTGGTCCTGAGTTCAGCTCCAGATTTCAGTTACAAATAACTGCTACGAGTTGGCTATCGGCCTGGGGCCGTGTGTTTGTGAATGGTAAGGAAGAGAGGCAACTAGCAGCACTAGTGACTATGACACCTGCAGCTCTTGCATCTGAATTAGCCAGGAAGTACCCCAGAAGCACATAAACTGAAGGATTGGCAGGACATGGGAGCATGCCTACATGGCGATTGGCTTTTTAGAAATAAAAATGTTTGGCTACCTGTTGAAGTAATCATGGCTGGAGTTGGACCATATTTGATAAAAATTGTGAAAATACAAAAAAAATTCCACTTGTTCCTATTGTGGCAAGGGATAAAGCTAAACTCCAGGCTAAACACATAATGTCTAAATAGAGGAGTCGCATGTATTTTTATTTCATGAATCTTGGTGCTTTGTGTAGTTCTACTTTGCCTCTGTGCAGGAGCTTCTGGAAAAAAAGACCAGTCACTGCTGCTCTTTCCTTGTGCAAGGTTTCTGGTCTGGTCTCTGCCCCTCCTGCAGTTTATTTTAGACAGCCTGTAGTGCATGGAGCCTGCTGGGTTACTCTTACAGCTCTGCTCTGCACAGACTATGTACAGCACAATGATGATGTCCCTGCTACGTTTACAAAGTATTTAAGCAACTTTCACAAGGACCAAATTGTACTGGCTAGATGGCTATTTCGGAGCATCTCCAAAACTGCAGCTCTTGTGGGACGTTCCCAGTCTGCAGTGGTCAGGACCTACCAAAAGTGGTCCAAGGGAGGCAAACCAGTGACAGGGTCATGGGCGGCCAAAGCTCATTGATGCATGTGAGGAATGAAGTCTGGCCCATGTAAAATTCATGCTTGTTAAGATAGAAAGGTGACCGAACGATAGTGCATTGCAGTGTGTTGCATATGGGGCTGCATAGCCACAGACCGGACAGGCTACCCATGCTGACCCATGTCCACAGCCAAAAGCACCTATAATGGAAACGTGAAAATCAGAGCCAGACCACAGCAATGGAAGAAGGGGGCCTGGTCTGATCACGCTTTCTTTTACGTGTGTCGCTTACCTAAAAAAGTGATGGCACCAGGATACCCTATGGGAAGAAGGCAAGCTGGTGCAGGCAGTGTAATACTTTGGTCAATGTTCTTCTAAGAAAGCTTTGGTCCTGCCATTTATGTGGATGTTACTTTGACATATACCACCTACCTAAACATGGAAATGGTATTTCCTTTTTTGGGACTTTGAATGAGGTGAGTACACATGGCTATAGGATGAGTCGTTATCAAAAACATGTTTTTATTGGTGAAACGAACATGGCAAAATGACCTGATACATCAGCAATAAATTGTCAATCACATTTTAAAGACCATATATAGAAACAAACATTAGTAGCAACCAGCCAACCACTATATTGTGTGGAACAAATCTTGGATGGAATTAAAACACTTAAAAAAACAGTGGGTGGTGAACTCAAGATAATGTAATGAGTAGAGGTGTCTGCAGGAGAATAAGTGCATCCAAATTAGCCTGAAGCGTTTTGTGGATAATACCACTCTTCTAGGAACCTTGGGTCCTGCCATTCGTGTGGATGTTACTTTGACATATACCACCTACCTAAACATGGAAATGGTATTCCCTTGATGGTAGTGGCCTCTTTCAGCAGAATAATGTGCCCTGCCACGCTGCAAAGGTGTCTGCTACTGATGGCTGATGCCACAGCATACCTTCAAGTCTAGTGGAGTCCATCCCTTGATAGGTTAAGGCTGTGTTGGCGGCAAAAGGGGGATCTACTCAGTATTAGGTGGGTGGTCATAAACATATGGACCAGCCCCATCAAATCATTCTCTGCAGCTATTACCTTTTGTACCACCACCCCTCCCTTTAGAATGTAAGCTTTAGGAGCAGGGCCCTCCTGTACCTATTTATATTGAACTGTACTGTAATTGTGTTGTCCCCCTATACAGTGTAAAGCGCACCCCTAGGAAGGGAAATTCCCTTGATGGTAGTGGCCTCTTTCAGCAGAATAATGTGCCCTGCCACGCTGCAAAAATGGTTTGAGGAACACAGAGTTTGAGGTGTTGACTTGGCCTCCAAATTCTCCAGATCTTAATCCAATCGAGCATCTTGGGATGTACTGGAAAAACAAGTATGATCCATGGATGTCCCACCTTGCAACTTACAGGACTTAAGGTGTCTGCTACTGATGGCTGATGCCACAGCATACCTTCAAGTCTAGTGGAGTCCATCCCTTGATAGGTTAAGGCTGTGTTGGCGGCAAAAGGGGGATCTACTCAGTATTAGGTGGGTGGTCATAAACATATGGACCAGCCCCATCAAATCATTCTCTGCAGCTATTACCTTTTGTACCACCACCCCCTCCCTTTAGAATGTAAGCTTTAGGAGCAGGGCCCTCCTGTACCTATTTATATTGAACTGTACTGTAATTGTGTTGTCCCCCTATACAGTGTAAAGCGCACCCCTAGGAAGGGAAATTCACTCCTGTAAGAGTTAATATGGGAAAAAGATGTCTCCACTGATGCTTTATCACCAGTCCATGTTTCCTTAACAACCCATAATTTTCAAAATCCAATTGTCATTGGGACAGAAGTTGAGGTGAAATCTTCTGAACAGGGGCACAGACAGCAAAACAAATGTTACAGGGGTGATAACCCTTCTCTGTTATCTAAAAAGCTTAAAAATATATTTTTTGGCTGAAGCTACTTAAAAAATGTACCTGTTCCGACTTACAAACAGATTCAACTTAAGAACAAACCTACAGACCCTATCTTGTTTGTAACCCGGGGACCCCCTGTATATAAAAAAAATTGGACTAACTTTACAGTTGTCTTATTTTTTTATTCAAAAAAGTGATTTTTTTTCCAAAAAAAGTGCGCTTGTAAGACCACTGCGCAAATACGGTGTGAAAAAAAGTATTGCAACGACCGCTATTTTATTCTATAGGGTGTTCAAAAAAAAAAAAACACTATATAATGTTTGGGGGTTCTAAGTTTTTTTTTTTTTTTTTTTTTTTTTTTCTAGCAAAAAAAACTGTTTTAAACATGCAAACACCTAAACTCCAAAACAAGGCTGGTCTTAAAGTGGTTAAAATGCCATTGGCTTTTAAGGAGACACTGTACAGTATTGAGCAAGTGTAAAGAGTCTAAAAAAGGTGAAATGCTATTATTTTGTACAAATAGCTGTTCTAATGAGCAAGTTCCCTATTAGTATTGACAAATAACACAGCCTTAGAAATTTGCATTTAGTGGCTCAGGTATTTTATGAGCAGCGATTTGCCTTCAGCTGCAGAGGGTTAATACTGTTTCCGGGTAGTGTTCAGTTTCTTACATGCCTTTACAGTTTTAGTAATGCGAGGTAACTCAAAGGGAGGTCCGCTTTCCCCTTGGCATTGCTTTGGTCAGCATTTGTAAATGTCTTTGTCTCCCCTCCATGGATCTTCCCTCCCTCCTTTTCAGTCCATCCCTGCTGGGGGCTGCAAAGTCTGCAGGTTCAGCCTCATTTGTTAGCCCAGCGCCCGTACAAGTTACACTTCCCTGGGGGAATGGAAATGCATACTTTGAACCAACCTTACACTTCAGTTTATTCCACTGGCAGTTTATCCTTGTCATAGCACCCTTTGCTGACCACTAAATGTAGTGTTTGTTGGGCTATGTGAAACTGAAAAAATCTAAGCAGCTGTACCAAGTGAATATTCTATGCGAGGACCATGTGTTGTCATTGTATAGGGGTATCTCAAATGTTTTGGTGTGACACAACAACGGGTTTCTTACAGATTTTGTTGACAGAAAAGCAAAGCAAGAAGCAAACCTAAAAAAAAAGCATGGAGCACTGTGCAGTAATCTAGTGATTTATATTCAGTTACAATGTTAACATAGTTAACCTCTTCATGGCCAAGAGTTTAACATCTTATTATGGTTTTAAAAGTCTCACCAAGTTAGACTGCATTTAGTCAAGAAAACTAAGGAAATGCACAACATGTATGTTTACATCTAAATACAACATTGCAATAGCCTATAATATGATTTTATCTGCCAGTCTAATGATCCAGCCACTCTTGCCAGACAGAATTGTCATGCATCAAACCTACTTTGCTGCTGCAGCACTAGATGGAGTTGGAACTGAACACATACTCTAGCTAGCTGTTTGGATACTGATCAAGAATTAGATGACCAATACAGTCCATGCTCTGCTCACTTTGCTCTAGCTCTTTAGTCCTCTTTCACACTGACCATCCGATCGGGTCAGCCTATATATTTTTCAGGTAGACCCATTCTCCAATATGGGCAATTTGGATGTTAAGGGACTTGTGTCCATTTACAACCAGCTATTTCCGGAAAAAACAAACTGAAGGGGGATCTGTTCCCCTCCGTCTGATCAGATTGGAGGGCAGTTGGGTGTAGACAAATAGCTGCTTCGTTCACATCTGACTGCCCATGAAGCAGAGCGGTCTGTGTCCTTGTTCTCTGTGCATAAGCGGATCTGTCTGCTGATCCCCTGCTGAGCAAAAACAGATCTGGCTGAAAGGGGTCTTGGCCTTCTGTCATAACATTAAAGTTTTTTTTTGGGGGGGGGGCATCTAACAACATGTTTCAGCTCCTGCAGCTCACCCCCTCTCCCTGTGACATCAGGCAGGTGGTGTTCTCCCACTGCCACAATTTGAAAAAAAGCTGTTTCCTGTGAATGAATTCCTACAAGTTTCGTCTGCTATTGCGGCTGAAAGCTTGTAGTTCTCAATGAACTATCAGGGTGCTGGTGAGTGCTCTGGTAGTTGATTGATTTATCCTGCTCTCAGGTAACTGCCTGCCCATAAGGTACAAGCAGACATGCTGAGAGTCTGCAGGATGCCAAGATTACATCCGTGATCTGCTGGTTGCAGGTACAATGCTCTGCAGGCCCCAGGAAAAAATGCAGATGTTTTACCTGCAAAAAAAAGTGCATTTATTTTTTTGAAAAGGTGAACTTATTCTTTAAATGCAAGCACATATGCATTGCAGCAAAGCTTAATTGACCCTTAGGCCCCTGACAGAATCCGCTTGCTCAGCAGGGGATCGCCCTGCTGAGCAGGAGGATAACAGGTCTGTCTCAGCTCACTGCAGAATGGAGACGGACACAGTCCCGCTCACCTCTATGGGGAAATTTGGGTGAAAACAGACTGGAAAATAGTACCACCATCCGTCTGGATTTTGCAGAGTGGATAGGGGTGAATGGAGGGTCTGATCAGGTCTGCCTGAAAAACTGACAGGCCAACCTGATTGGACAGTCCGTGTGAAAGGGCCCATAGAGTTCTTCTAGTCTGGGTAGTGCTATACAGGAAGATGATATTGATACAAAGTGAGGTTGCAGATTGGGCCAGGTTACTGGCTAAAGACTTTTTAAAATCTCTTGTTCTTGCAAAACTGCATTTTGTAACAAAAGAAAAAAGTAAACAAATGGCAATGTATTCTGCGCAATGGTCAAAGCCATTATGCTAAAAGATTGGTGAGAAATAATTTTGTAACTGATTTTTATATATTTTTTTATTAAACACTCTAATGTAATTATTTCACTTGAATGATATTTATCCAAATAGATTCAAGCTGTTTTTTTTCCTCTCTCTAATGAAAATATTATATTCAGAGAATATTTAAAGTATATAATTGTATTTAATATGTGTTCAGTATCCAGGATGCTTTCCGATACAATTCCCTGAAAACAGAACGCATGGGGATGAAGCTATATAAATGACATGTTTTTTTCCTTGACTATGTAGCTATAATGAATTTAAAACCAATTTAAATGGAGGTAATACACAAGCAGTATATTTGTGGTTTTATTCATGTAACCTTTGATCCTTTCTGGCTATCAGAACCGGTCCTTCCAAATATAGCTTTTTTTGTGTGCAGGTTTTGTAGTTGAGTTCTGTGTTAAGAATATTTTGAAGTAAATGTAAAGGTTTATGAGATTTCTCATTTTCAAATACTGCTGGTCAGGTGGGTAAAATAAAAACAACGTATTTAATCAGTTCCATTAAAATCAGTTTTAAAGTGCTTTTAGCTATATCCTATTAAGACTTGGTGTGTGTGTGTGTGTGTGTGTGTGTGTGTGTGTGTGCGAGTGCAGCGCAAGGTTCTAGATTCTGCTGGGTCAGCAGCATGTGAGCTTGCTGAGAGTTCTTTTTAAAATCCATGTTCCCATGGCAACCCTCATCATGCCTAATGAAGGGTGAGACCAGTGAGGTGAGAAGCAGGGAGGTGCAGAGACTTTCTCGCTGACCAAGCATTATGGAGAAAGAAGAAATTACTACACAGGCAATGCTTCCTAAGATCTCTGTAGTACTTGGTGCCTGTGTTTTGTGTCTATTTTGAATTTTGAAAAAATTAACATGGTCTTCGAAGAATCACAATATTTTAAAGCAGCTAGCGGTCTTGCAACACATCAGACCAAAGTAATTCCATTTTAGGGGTAGGCAACGTTTGGAGAAGTGGAGATCTACCTGGACAACAGGAAAGAAATCAAAGATCACTAAGGTTCAACGCCCTTCATTTTCCTTTTTTTTTTTTTTTCTTTTTAATGAACTAGCAAGGCCTAACCAAATAGAAACGATAACTTAATAAAATATAATAAAACAAATGTCATAGTAAAAATATAAAGTTAGCCAACTTAAAAGTGGACAGAGTCAGACCAGTGGACAGTGTGAACCCAGGGCAGTGGGTCAGTAGTTTATTTATTGATTTATTTATTTTTTATTAAAAAGATTTTACATTTAGTTTTTTTATAATTTCTTTTAGGAGCCCCATAGAGGGTACTTGGTGAAATATCAGGGGTCATGTTTAAGACTGAGAAAAAGACTGAGGACAGATTCTTCAGTCCCTTTTTCAGCAGCCTCTGCTGCACTGCCCGGTGAATGGATGTGAAGTGCTCTGTTCTCCCATTCAATTTACAAACTGAAGTTTACTATGTTGTTTTTTTTTTAATTTTTATTATGCTTCAGTTGTGAATTAACAGTCTGTGATTGGTACTGATCACTGTCCATGTTTAGTGAGAAAAATACAAATTCCTAGCAACGGCCATCAGGAGAGGTGAGAAGGGCAACCCGACAGCACTGTGGGGGGGGGGGGGGCAAGGTAGCACACAGGGGCCAGACAACAACAGCAAAAGGAATTTGGAAAGAAGTGGTGGCTGGGGCTGCAATTAGTGGAACCGATCAGCTCTATTTTGCTCCCTGCAGCCTCTGAATACTGGCAGGAGGGAGAGGAGGAGACGTGGACATTGTCAGCATTCAGTGACTGCAGGGAGGAAATTACAGCCAATCTGTTCCACTAAATGCCACCCCTCCTGTCCAAATTCCGGGGTTGGCAACCACAATTGGCGGGTTGCCGTCTCCCAGGCTAAATTTTCTCTTAATAGGACTTTTATCAAGTTTCTGGAAATGTATATGCAAGCTTCTACAACAGGTGGCCTCAAACTACAGCCCACCAAAGCTATTTACCCGGCCCGCTCATTTGGGCCGGCCCTAAAATGTGTCCCGTTCCCACAAGCCGCCTCTGCCACTGTCATCACTAAACAGCGGCGGGCAGGAGGAGGAGCCGCCTAAAGTAACCTCTGTTGTTAAACCGCAGGTGCTTTGTGGGATACAGGGCGACCAATCTCCAGCTTGCCAACATGAAAAAATCACTCTGCCGGCTACAGCTTCCGTCCTCTGTCTAGAACCGTACCACCCATCCTCCGTCCAGAACCGTGCTGCCCTCTGCTTTCTGCAGGTAGGACTATGCTATGGGAGGGGAAGGAGGCTGCAGGGGTCACTGTTGTAGGGGGCAGAGGACACTGTCATGGGCAGGGCCTCCCACATAAGTTTCCTCTGACATCACCTCCCCCCCACACACAAATAGTGGTGTCCTCTGCCCCCTCACATCGCTACCCGCCCCACCCTGAACCCTGCATTCTGAGCGCAACGCACTCCTGAACCCTGCATAATAAGATATGTGCAGTGTGCATAAAAATCGTTCATATTTTTTTCAAACTATAGTCCGGCCCCCCAGCACTCTGAGGGACAGTGAACTGGCCCCCTGTCTAAAAAGTTTGCGGACCCCTGCTCTACAACATGATGGTACTGGGAACAATGTCTTTGAGCTTGCATCTGTGACCAGGATCCTGCTCCTGCAGGCATGGTAGATTAAACGTGGTATTAAACCCAAAAACTAAATAAATACTATATTGCAGCTTGCTAATACTTAAATGTGGTGACATTAGTTTTGCTTTTTAAGGCTTTTTTTGTTTATTTTCACCTAGTGATCTAGCCGGCAACACGCATTCTGTCTTCATTCTGCCTGATTCACATCTATGCATTTTTTTGTGCTTTTTGCAGATTTGCACTACAGTAATTTTAACATGGTTTCCTATGGAACACGTTCTGTAGTACAAATCTGAAAACTCCAAAAAGCACTAAAAATGCATAGATGTGAATCAGGCCTTAGGTTGTCTCCACACTGGATGGAGGATCAACAGAGAGACCTTTTTAACAGCAGCATTGTCTATCTGCAAAGAGGGTCGAGTTAGATGTCTAGCAGATTTAGATGGTCTTTACTAAAAATTAAAGCCAGATGTCACTGAAACCATCTAAGCAGTTACAGCAATGTTTTTTTTTTTTTTTTCACTTCAGATTCTCTGCACTCTTTACAGCGAATGCTGTGATACTACATAAAATCTTACTTCAGGCTCGGTTCACAGCATGGGGTCGTGTACGTCCCTGTTCCCATTTTTCCCAGTGCACCACAGCACAGTAACATGTTGATTAGAGCACATTTTATGTTCTTGGAGTATGAAAAATACATATAAAAAGCTGTGAGAAAGATGGAGGCTGCTATTGCTGACCATCATCTAAAAACATTAGTTGTCTGGCTGTCTCTGGTGTCCATATTTTTTGAGCCACTGACTGGAATCAAGTATGCAGCAACTGAAGTCACAGTGAAGTGGAAATTCCTAAATTCCAACATTGTTTCCAGGTTAAAAAAATGTAATGCAGGTGCAGACTTCTGATAATTCTAGTTTCTTGGCTGTCATTCGGATAACATATATTATATCACCAAAAGTATTGGGACGCCTGCCTTTACACGCACATGAACTTTAATGGCATCCCAGTCTTAGGCCGTAGGGTTCATTGAGTTGGCCCACCCTTTGCAGCTATGACAGCTTCAACTCTTCTGGGAAGGCTGTTCACAAGGTTTAGGAGTGTGTCTATGGGAATATTTGACCATTCTTCCAGGAACGCATTTGTGAGGTTAGGCACTGATGTGAACGAGAAGGCCTGGCTCGCAATTTCTGCTCTAATTCATCCCAAAGGTGTATCGAGTTGAGGTCAGAACTCTATGTAGACCAGTCAAGATCCTCCACCCCAAACTTGCTCATCCTTGTCTTTATGGACCTTGCTTTGGGCACTGTTGCACAATCATGTTGGAATAGAAAGGAACCATCCCCAAACTGTTCCCACAAAGTTGGGAGCATGAAATTGTCCAAAATGTCTTGGTATGCTGACACCTTAAGAGTTCCCTTCACTGGAACTAAGGTGCCAAGCCCAACCCCTGAAAAACCCCACACCATATACCCCCCTCCACCAAATGATTTGGACCAATGCAAAAAGCAAGGGTCCATAAAAACATGGATGAGCGAGTTTGGGGTGATGGAACTTGACTGGCCTGCACAGAGTTCTGACTTCAACCTGACAGAACACCTTTGGGATGAATTAGAGCAGAGATTGCAAGCCAGGCCTTCTTGTCCACATCAGTGCCTGACCTCACAAATGCGCTCCTGGAAGAATGGTTAAACATTCCAATAGACACACTCCTAAACCTTGTGGACAGCTTCCCAGTAGAGTTGAAGCTGTCATAGCTGCAAATGGTGGGTCAGCTCACTATTGAACCCTATGGACTTAGACTTGTATGACATTAAAGTTCATGTGCATGTAAAGGCCGGTGTCGCAATACTTTTGGTAATATAGTGTAGCTTCAGTAATTTGGGTTACTACAGTGATTTAAATGGAATTTGCCTTCACTTGCTGCATACATGTCAGTGACTCAAAGAACTAAAGCCAGAAACAGCCAGGCAAAGTGTCTTTTTCAGGTAGATAGCAGTTGACAGCCTTTATGTTAACATCATGACCAGTATGACAGGTTTGCTGTAAACAATTTTTTTTTGCTGGCTTCATTAGCATAATGTGTTAGTCCTGGTTCACACTAATGCGATGCGGGAAACCCTGCGATTCAGTGCTGGTTCCTGCATCGCACCTGAATCGCACACTGGTTCACACTGACCTCTGCGAATCGCTGGGGGTGTTAATATAACATTAATGACAACCCCAGATCAGTTTGCAGATCACAGTGCGAACTGTCAAATGGTGCAGGAATTGGATCGCATAGGTGTGAACACCCAATGCGATCTGATTGTAGTGCGGACTAAAAAAAGGTGCAAATGGGAATGCGATTTCAGCCATACAGTTTGTATGTCTGAATTCACATTGCACCGACTGCATGTGATCTGCACAGCAATGCAGTGCCAATCACATGCAATGTCTTTGATCGCACCAATGTGAACCCAGCCTTAGGGCTCTTTCACACGGACGGACCGTATGTCCGTTTTTCATCCTTCCGTTTTTGGATGAAAAACGGACATACAGGTATCCCTATGGGATAGCGGGTGTCAGCGGATGAGCATCCGCTGACACCCGCTCTCGTCCGTGCCCGCTATGGTCCGTTTCTGCAGACGGAGGAAACCCCTATTTTTTCATCCGTCTGCAGAGCGGATCGTGTGATGACGGACTCTACGGTCCGTCGTCACCCGATCCCCCATAGGGGAGAGCGGCGCTCTGACAGGTCCGTCCCTGCACTGTGTGCACAGACGGACCTGTCATCTTCCTGCTCAGCGGAGATCGCTCCAGCGATCCCCGCTGAGCAAGCGGCTATCCACGGGGCGGATCAGCACTGATACGCCCCGTGTGAAAGAGCCCTTAGGGCCATCATGTCTGAAAACCACATAAGCAGGACACTGCTTGAGACGAGTCGTTCCATGTATAGACTCAGGAAACCTTTTTAATTGTAAACACTGAATAAAGCCAAGATTACATGGTTTCTCATGTTTTACGTAGTTTTGTATGTTCTACTTAAAGCATATTAAATTTTTATTCAATATATCAGTGTTTACTGCATTATCATTATTCTCTTTTGTACAGAGCGAAATGAATCTTCTGTTCATACTTCCTGATTCCAGTAGTCAAAATGTTTTTTCCTCCCCCTTCTGTTTCTGCTCTTACATCCCTTCTTTGTCTGGGCCATTTTTTGTATCCAGAATTGCCTCATAAGGTGAACAAACATAATAGTCTTTCAGGCTTTTTGTATGGTCACCTGTGGAGATCAGGGTTTTTTAGACTTGCTCTAGTTCTGTTACTTTGAGGCCCATTCTCTGTTCATGTTCTGTTTAATTTCCAGCGGCTTTATTAAATCTTCAGTTAATAAATGAACAGTGCTAAATGACTGCAGACTAGCTCTGAATGGGTCCACGGTCTAAACAGAAAATCTTCTTTATCACATTTGTCAGTAGTAGGCAGGGGAGCTTTGGCACAAGGATGAAATGTATCTAGGGCTTAACATTGTCATGTCTATCCCAGCTGAATCCACAGGTGTGTGCACTGTTGCATCCTGTTGTAGAATGCACACTGGGTTACACTATTGTTCTGTAGCCAATGCTGCTTTGCACCTGCTCAGAATATGCTTCAGTCACTCTCTCTTTTATCACTTAATTAAATCCTCATAATAATACACAAGTGTCCCTGCTGCAAGCTCTCTCTCTGATAGCCCATTCTTGCTGCCAGTTTAAAACCTGAGGGATCCACAATGTTATCTGTGGTTGCAGAAGCACACAGCGATTTTACATCACAGGTAATGTGCCTTTCTCATGTGGTTGCCTGTTTCTCCAACCATTTGTGTGCAGTTGGCGTCCCTCAACCTAATGGCTAAGCTACATAGGTGTTTTTAATCTTTTGCTACTGAGCAGTTTAACTACTTGTTGGCAGTTGCCTTATTGCAGCTTGCTGATAATGTCCTGCAAATGAATCAATATTGGGCATCGTGGTTAAATTGTTTAGCAGCATAACATGAGGATAAAGTTAGTGTTGTAGTTTTCTTAAAGGATAAATTCACCTTTTCATAATGGAAGCATTTTCTAATGGCATTTCTGGCACAGCCATCCCGATGTGCTTTTCTCTCACTTACCTCATTCACAGGATATTTTGAATCTTGTCTCCACGTAGTGAAAACTCACATTCATACATTTGTTTTGGAGCGTTTTTACTAGTCATACATAGGGCAGCCCATTCACTTGAATGGGTTGCACTACACACAACAATCGCTCCAGCATGTTGCGTTACCACAGTTTTGGTGCATTTGCTGCATTTGGGGAGCCTTTAACATGTAATGACAACACAAGCACGATGCACATTTGCAGCATTTCTAAAACTCTTGGCGAAGCATGCATTTTCTATGCAGTTTGCTATGCGTTTGGACGTAACTGGAACCTCCTTGTTCTTGTGTAAATGCATCCATTTCACTTTCAGGCCCCATTCACACCTACAGTAGTGGGGGTGCATGTTTTTGGGCTAGTTTTTTTTAGTGCCACACATAGGGCAGCAGTTGATTTCAATGGGCTCTGCTACACCTGGCAAAGTAGCTTACGGGATATTTTTGCATGTTTTTACTGCATTTGTCACCTGTTTTTTTTCATGTGGCAAAATGTGTTTGCTTCTGTGATTGGTGTGCCGTTAACAATTAATGGCACTGAAAGCGCAATTAGGTCATTTTAGGTGTACAAATATGTCCATATACTATACAATCTCTGCACAATCTCCTTCAGATTTACCAAAACGATATAATAGGACGACACAGTATCAATCCGATCACTCTGTATCCGGCAGGCTCTTGCTCTACATTAGGGGTGTTCCGTGGGCTACATGTGGCCCCAGGGAGTTTAGAATGCGGCCTGAGCTCATCTGAAGGGATGCTGGGGAAGCCTGGCAAATGCACACATGAAGGAATTCCAGGGGTGCTGTGAAAAATGTATTGATAGGTGAAGGTGTGCTAATGAGGTCAGTTTGTAAACTCCTTCCTGCCTCGTTTTCAAAATCAAAGAAAACTTGTATTTTTGTGCAACAGAGGTACATTAATGGTATATTGGTTTGGTACATAAGGGAGCTGGAGTTTAGAAGAAAAAAAAATGTGAACTTGGCCTTTAACCACTTAAGGACCAATAGGATTTACCCCCTTAATGACGAGGCCATTTTTTGTGATACGGCATTGCGTCAATGTAACTGACAATTGCGCAGTCGTGCGATGTTGTACCCAAACAAAATGTATGCCTTTTTTTTCCCCCACAAATAGAGCTCTCTTTTGGTGGGATTTGCTCACCTCTGCAGTTTTTATTTTTTGCGCTATAAACAAAAAAGAGCGACAATTTTGAAAAAAAGCTATATTTTTTTTACTTCATGCTATAATATCCCCAAAAATATATAAAAAAATATTTCTTCCTCGGTTTAGGCCAATATGTATTCTTCTACATATTTATAATAAGCGCATATTGATTGGTTTGCGCAAAAGTTATAGCGTCTACAAAATGGGGAATAGATTTATGGAATTTGTATTATAATTTTTTTTTTTTTTTTTTTAGCAGGACTGCGACATTGCGGTGGACAAATCGGACGCTTTTGACACGTTTTTTTGGGACCAGTGACCTTTCTACAGCGATCAGTGCTCTAAAAATGCACTGATTACTGTATAAATGACACTGGCAGGGATGGGGTTAAACAATCAAGGGGTTAATTGTGTTCCCTGGGAGGTGTTTCCAATTGGGGGGTGTACTGACTGGAGGAGGAGAGAGATCGCTGTTCCTGATCATTAAAAACAGACAACCTTTCTCTACTAACCTGAAAGAATGGGTATCTGTTTATTTACATGTCAGATCCCCGTTCTGGCTCTCTGTGTAGTGATAGCGGGTGGCTGGCGGAGATCGCGGCCTTTGGTCACATGCATCGGCGCCGCGCGCGCCCACTGTATTGCACGTACCAACGTACAGCTACGGCGATTTGCGCAGTAGAGCCAACCTCTTATAGTATAATGACAGCAGCTGGTCGGCAAGTGGTTAAAGAGAAACTCAAGGAAGATGGCGCTCATTTTGACAGGTGTGTTGGTATCAGGGCAGGAGGCCATTATGGTCCATAGTGATCATTGTGCACTGATGTCTGCTATCCATGGATATTCCCTCTGGAATTCACCATCTGATTGCAACATCTGAGCAAGAGGCCACTTTCTTCATAGCAATAGGCTAATTTATGTCTGCTATCTGGTGAGCGTTTAGATTGGTGGAGGTGCACAGTCGTAGCTGTCCAAATCCTTTACACGCTGGATGAAGTGCGTTTTATTTGATGTTTGTTATTTGATTTCTGGTGAGTGTTTCAGACACAACACACCTGCCATTGGAATTACTTTGAACACAACAGAAGTTTTTCCTCAATCACATCACAGATGTATTCATTTTAGAACTTTATTTGTACATCACTTATTAAGACTTTTGTACGTTTGTCACAGCTGAGGCTGCCAGTCATTTTCTTGTTTATTGAATAAAAATACAAATTTCTCCATCCACACAAACAAGATGGTTGGAGAATAGCCACACACTGCTGGCATTGGGGGTATGGTTTGGGTGGTAACATGGAACTTGGTGATGTTATGGTGGTGCTGTGAGCATTGAACACCTCCCTGACATGCACACAAAACAGATGTGGATCAGCACCAGGACGAATGTGATTTTAACAGGTGTCCCTGGTTCTCAAAAATTGTTCAGAGAAATAGTTTTACATATTTCAAGATGAGAGGGAATAATTATAGCGGGTTGGGTTGTATTGGCAAGGTAGGACAAAGACTGCAGTACATTTATTCCTGAAGTTGGGCTAACTAAGTTTATGGCTGGTGTTTGTATCTTGATATTCATATTTTCAGTCTCTAGTCTGGTGCTGCACTCAGAAATAGGCAATCGGCTGCAAAAGCCGGCCATAAATGGATGGAATCTTAGTTTAGTAGGGACCGATCGATATTTGATCTATGTATGGGCTGGCTGGTTGTTCTGAAGTCGATCCAGCAATGAACTTCTTTACAACCAGCCTGTTGGATTTTTTTTTTCTTGCGATTTCGGTGGCTTTAGCAGTCGGCAGTGATCATTGTATTCTGCTGGCAGGGAAGGCTGAGACTAGCTTTTTTTAATGCAGAACTAAAGTCCACTGGGTGAGGTGAGCTTGTGATAATTTGCAAGTATGCACAGCAGACTTACACATTATGGTACATTTACCTCCTAGCGTACCCTCCTAAAATAATGACAGGTCCAGGCTTGCAGTCGCCAGTCTTCCCGTGTCTGGATATTATAATGCCTTAGTCTTGGAGGTTTTGCTGTAATCCCTACAAAGGAGTTAACAGGAGCAGACATTCATTTTCTGTGTAAAGAACCTGAGCTCAGTCTGTGATGCTGACAGTGCTCACATTAAGCCGCACACCCACAGACTGTATGATAAACACAACGGCTTGTGTCATGGAGAGCAGTCAATATCCAGCCTTAATTAGCCACTGGTGGTGAAATGTTTGACAAGTGAAAGGCAATGAAAAATGCCTAGTTTCAGGGTAATACAAGGACAGTTAACACAGGAAACAACGAAGTAAAATGGCACTTTTGCATAACTGTTGTATTGCATGCCAGGCAGAAAAGAGACAATGTCAAAGGTGAAAGCTGAAACTCTCTAACGGTCACCTAGTACCTTTTTTATTATTAAGTGTTTCCTTTGGATGTTTTAAGTGTTTGTCTTCTTCTTCATATGTAATTTTACCTTTATATAAAAGGTTAAATCTTCCCTTTTCTGAAGAAAGACTTTTGCTCTTGCATACCCTAACAATTCCTAATAATCCTATTTCTTTCTGAATTGTAGGTTGAAATATTATGTCTCATGCCAAACACTCAATTGTATTTGTTTTCAGCAACCTTTTTGAAAAAAACAAAACAAAAAACATTGACATCTTAAAACGATTAAAATTATGATTGGTCACCTTGTTCTTTTTAATTCTTTCAATGTAAAGTTGGTTAATTTTTCATTAGCAGCTTTAGGCGACTTTCATACTGGGGCATTAATCTATAAGAAACAAGTGCGTATTCAATATTCTCTAATTATCAAACAGTGAACATAACCCACCACAGTGGCTAATATTGCTATATAGAACTGTATAGAAACAGTGATATATTCAAGTCAATATATATTAATGAAAAAAAACAAAACTAAAAAAACACTCATGTGAACAGTCATATACACATTAGTGCCTATTTCAAAGAAAACAGCGCTATTTAAACAGAAGCAGTCCATATAAACAGTGATCATGGAGATCTTCAATATTCAAGGGAGGTAAGATGGTCCCACAGCCAAAAACATACAATATTAATGCTGCTTACCAGATCAGTTGGACCTCAAATTATAGAGATCATAGGAGCCTGTTGCATCAGCCTGCTAGCAACGATGACCTTCACCTGTTCTTTAACCCAGGGAATCCTGCCCCAACAACCAAACACAGTAAGTCCTCTCAAACTTGAACCAAGAATCAAGAAAAAATAGACCACCTTTTCCGGGGTCTTTTTGTAGAGATGGTCCCAGAAATTTGTCACTTCTTGATGTCAGGTGGCCATTGTACCTTAGATAAACTGTTTGTCTAAGGTACAATTGCCGCCTGACATCACAAAGTGACAAATCTCTGGGACTCTCTACAATAAGACCCCGGAAAAGGGTGGTCTATTTTTTCTTTATTCCGGTGTTCAAGTTTGATGGAGAGAGGACTTGCCCCCAACGTCCCCCCGCCCCAGTGTGAAAGTGCCCTTCGTAATAAAACTTTGATTTTTAAACCAATAATAAAGAATCGTAATCTTTAACCAATAAATATATCTTAGTCTAATAAGCATACCTGAATTTGGTGCATACCTTCATGGTCTTAGACCATACTCTGTATGATGGGTTTGATTTTTAAAGCACATCAGCAAAATGTTCTGGAAATGTATTCCAAGCAGTAAAAATTGTAATCTGTATTATGGACCGATTGCTGACTTAATATATTAACCTCTGTGTATTGAAACCTCTGATTTTCACTTGGGACCAGCAGAGTCAGATGTCTAGTTCCAAATTAAGTATAGGGCTATTAAATGCTATCCTTGTTCATAATCTGAGCCATTTGATGCTACACGATACCAATATAGAAGTCTGGCTGTTATGTTTGTTTTAATCTTGCTGTTCCTTCTGATAGGACTCATTTTTTTTCTGTACTTTTTGGATTGCACTCCTAACAATCTATCTTTTATATACTAACTATATAACTATGTATTTATTTTTTTATATATATTCTTAAATATACACGTTATATTTTCCTGCTGTGGCATGAGCTGCCATTTTCTATAGCCGTAGCTTCAAGGAGCAATTTTCTTCCCTGAAATTGTTTGATATTATGAAGCCTTTGGCTTAATGTTTTGTTAATATGTTTTGAGCCTAGCATTGCCTTCTGGACTTGATGTCCTTATTAAAGACTGAAGCATCACACTGCACAGTAGTGTAGACAACTGCTGCTTTTGGAAAATATCTTTAAAAACATCCCTATGGCATAACTGTTGCACTTCACATTTTCATTGTATGAGCCATCACCAATGCAAATTCAAAGAGTGTTGTCCGTATTTTTTTCTTCATCTTATTTCAGTTGAATATGGTTTTAGTTTACATAATTAATGTCTCCAATTTCTCTCTAGGTACACAGCTTGAGAAACTCATGGAAAGTATGAGGAGTGAAATTGCCAGCAGTCCCCCTTTGGAAGGGTCATTCGCACCACGCCGTGGAGATTACTGCATCGCCAAATATGTGGATGGAGAATGGTAGGAAATGTGAAATTCATTCATTTTTGTGGCACTGTGTTGCAGTGAACTGTCACTACTCACACAATCAATGAATTGCATCTTGTTTAGCAAAGACATTTCTTTTTTTTTTAATGATATAGAGTATCTCAGAAAAGTGAGTACACCCCTCGCATTTTTGTAAATTTATTATGTTTTCATATGACAGCACTGAAGAAATTACACTTTGCTACAATGTAAAGTAGTGAGTGTACAGCTTGTATAACAGTGTAAATTTACTGTCCCATCAAAATAACACACAGCCATTAATGTCTAAACCACTGGCAACAAAAAGTGAAAATGTCCAAATTGGGCTCAAATTGTCAATATTTTGTGTGGCCACCATTATTTTCCAGCACTGCCTTAACCCTCATGGGCATGAATTTCATCAGAGCTTCACAGGTTGTCACTGGAGTCCTCTTCCACTCCTCCATGATGACATCACAGAGCTGGTGGATGTTGGAGACCTTGCGCTCCTCCACCTTCCATTTGAGGCTGCCCCACAAATGTTCAGTAGGTCTGGAGACATGCTTGGCCAGTCCATTACCTTTAAGCTGTGTTCACACTATCTTTGCATGCGGCTCACAGCAGGGGGTCCGGTGTATCCCCATTCACCGTTTCAGGCTCCATTTCAGCCCAAATTTTGGGCTGAATTCGGACCTGAAACAGACAAAAAGACGCAAAGGTCCCCTGTGCGAATTTTGCAACGGCGCTGCAGCAGAGATATGTGAACCGGCTCCAGAGAGCTAGTCCAAATCTCCTGCTCTTGCGAACCCAGCTTCACCCTCAGCTTCTTTAGCAAGGCAGTGGTGTGTTTGGGGTTATGTTGGAATACTGCCCTGCTGCCCAGTCTCCGAAGGGAGGGGATTATGCTCTGCTTCAGTATGTCACAGTACATGTTGACATTCATGGTTCCCTCAATGAACTATTGCTCCCCAGTGCCGGCAGCACTCAAGCAGCCCCAGACCATGACACTCCCACCACCATGCTTGACTGTAGGCAAGACGCATTTGTCTTTGTACTCCTCACCTGATTGCCGCTACACACGTTTGACACCATTTGAACCAAATAAGTTTAACTTGGTCTCATCAAACCACAGGACATGATTCCAGTAATCCATGTCCTTAGTCTGCAAACTGTTTGCTTTCTTGTGCATCATCTTTAGAAGAGGCTTCCTTCTGGGACGACAGCCATGCAGACTAAATTGATGCAGTGTGCAGCATATGGTCTAAGCACTGACAGACTGACCCCCACCCCTGCTGGCAGCACTCGTATGTCTATTTCCCAAAGACAATCTCTGGATATGACACTGATCACGTGCACTCAACTTCTTTGGTCGACCATGGCGAGGTCTGTTCTGAGTGGAACCCGTCCTGCTAAACCACTGTATGGTCTTGGTCACCGTGCTGCAGCTCAGTTTCAGGGTCTTAACAATCTTCTTATAGCCTAGGCCATCTTTATGTAGAGCGGCAATTCTTTTTTTCAGATCCTCAGAGTTCTTTGCCATGAGGTGCCATGTTAACCACTTCAGCCCCGGAAGGATTTGCCCTCTTCCTGACCGGGCCATTTTTGCGATACGGCACCGCGTCGCTTTAACTAACAATTGTGCGGTCGTGCGACTTTGTACCCAAACAAAATTTATGTCCTTTTTTTTCCCCCACAATTAGAGCTTTCTTTTGGTGGTATTTGATCACCTGCAATTTAAATTTTTTGCATTATAAACAAAAAGTCAATTTTAAAATTAACTATTTTTTACTTTTTGCTATAATATACCAAATTTAAAAAACAAAAACAAATTTCTTCCTCAGTTTAGTCCGATATATATTCATCATATTTTTGGTAAAAAAATTGCAATAAGCCTATATTGATTGGTTTGCACAAAAGTTATAGCATCTACAAAATGGGGGATAGATTCATGGCATTATTTTTATTATTTTTAATTTTTTTTTTTACTAGTAAGGGCGATCTGCAATTTTTATCAGGACTGCAACATTGCGGCAGACAGATCGGACACTTTTAACACCATTTTGGGACCACTGACATACAGCAATTAGTGCTTTAAATAGCCACTGATTACTGTATAAATGTCATTGGTAGGGAAGGGTTTAACACTAGGGGCGATCAAGGGGGTTAACTGTGTTCCCTGTGTGTGTTCTAACTGTAGGGGGGATGGGAATGACTAGGGAAGGAGACTGATCAGTGTTCCTATATACTAGGAGCACACGATCTGTCTTCTCTCCCCTGACAGGACATGGATGTGTGTGTTAACAACCACACATCCTCCGTTCCTGCTCTGTCAGGAGCGATCGTGAGTGCGCTAGCGGACATTCGCGGCCGCCGGGCACAGGTCCCATTCTGCCACCGTCAATCGCCAGGCAATCTGGAAGCGGATAAACTTCCAGTTACCAGTTCGAGAGAGTGAGAGCCATAACACCAAATTTAACACACCTGCATCCCATTCACACCTGCGTCCCATTCACACCTGAGACCTTGTAACACTGAGTCACATGACACCAGGGAGGGAAAATGGCTAATTGAGCCCAATTTTGTTGGCAGTAGTTAAGACATTAATGGCTGTGTGTTGCATTATTTTGAGGGGACAGCCAGTTTAAACTGTTATACAAGCTGTACACTCACTACTTTACATTGTAGCAAAGTGTCACTTCTTCAGTGTTGTCACATGACAACATATAATACAATATGTACAAAAATTTGAGCGGTGTACTCATTTTTGTGAGATACTGTATGTTTTGCAAAGGGGTCATTATTTCACTCATTAAAATGCAATTTAATTTATAACTTTTTTAAATACGGTTTTCTGGATATTTTTTGTTCTGTCTCTCACTGTTAAACCTAACATTAAAATTAGACTGATCATTTCTTTGTCAGTGGGCAAACATACAAAATCGTCAGGGGATCAAATAATTTTTAAATTCACTGTATATGTACAAAGATGACATGATTGTTCACCTTTACAAAAATAATAAATGCACATGTTTTTGCAGGTAAAAAAAAAAAATATGCATTTATTATTTGTTTTTTGTTAGGAGCCAGTAAAACATTGCACCCACGATCAGCAGATGGTGGGTGTAATGCCACGGTCCTGCCGACTGCAGTTATAGCGTATACACACTGGGATGTTTTTTGTGGAATTTTTTTTTTTTACTAGTAATGGCAGGGATCAGCAACTTATAGCGGGACTGCGACATTGAGGCGGACAAATCGGACACTTAGTGCCACTTTTTTGGGGACCAGTGACACCAATACAGTGATCAGTGCTAAAAATATGCACTGTCACTGTACGAATGACATTGGCACAATGGGTTAAATGTGTTCCCAGGGAGTGCTTGCGAACTGTGGGGTGCTTTAACTGTGGGACGACAGCGATCCATGTTCCTGCTTTGCAGAAACTACTTACAGAATGGTGATCTGCCTTGTTTACATAGGCAGACCACCGACCGTTCTGCCTCTCTCAGGAACGATTGGCGGGTCCCGGCGGCGCTCCCTGCAGACCCTGAAGTGCAGAATCACGTACCTGTAAAATGGCAAAGAAATGTTCAACAAAATATATCAGTTGCCCATGCAGGGGTTTTCACCATCAAAATGAACAAAATCATATTCAGCCTTGTGGCTCTTTGGCAATCCTGCAGCTCAAGCTTTGTATCTTGGTCCTCCTGACTGTCTAACACAAGGGTCTCAAACTGGTGGCCCTCCAGCTGTTGCACAAACTACAAGTCCCATGAGCCATTGCGAGGCTAACAGTTACAAGCATGACTCTCACAGGCAGAGGCATGATGGGACTTGTAGTTTCACAACAGCTGGAGGGCCGCCAGTTTGAGACCCCGGGTCTAACACAATCCAGTGCTTGCGCACAAATGCTGTACCTCTGTCAGCTTGTCTCTTTTCCTGCAGATTCCTGCTGCTATATCCTTCAGGCTTGGGCTTGTCTCTGTCCTGGTACAGACATGCACCTCTCTTCTCCCTTACAGACACACACTCAGACTCCCGGGAGAACTGATTCTGACACTGCTATAATAAACCCATCATTGGGTCTACAAATCCTTGCCTAGTCTGCCATTTTAGACTATGCAGAGTACTACTCTGTCGCACGTTACTTGTTACCACCCTGAATGTGGGTTTAACATGTTACAAAAGGTGAACTTATCCTTTAGGGTTGTGATGTAGAGATTACCCCCTTCTCTTGCTGCATTCATGCTTTGACTCCAAAGAAACACAGTAACAAATCATGTCATTAATAATGAGGAAGGTCAGTCCACTAACCCTGCGCATTGTAGCTCAGCGGTGCAAAGATAGATGAGAGATGCACTATCGCTGATCCCCTAAGCCATACGTATGCTCCTAGTTGACTGCGTTAGTATATCATCTCTAGAACAAACAAAATCTAAGCACATTAAACTAGATTATAAGGGCAGTGAGCAATCTGCACTTGGTAGCTTTACAATTATAGCAAATATTTATCCAGTCAGATCATTATAATGTGTGCGATATATACACTGGACCTGATTCTCTAAAATGTCAAGTGCTAAAACATCTGGTCATGTACAAGGAAATTTAAAATGGGCTGATTTGCTGTCCATTTTTGTAAGCCTCGTGCATCTTCCCTTTGAGACAGGGAAAGGGATTGAGTAAACCGAGTCCCTTTCTCTGCAGCCTCAGCTGCACTGAAGATGAATAGACAGGAGAGAGAGGCTCCTCCCCACTCATTAACTGAAGCATCAGTTTACGATCAGTGATCACTGACTCTGTGCATTAAGAAAAGGAAGGAGCTGGTAAATGACGGAGGCTCCTTCCTCTGTACTCCATTCTGACACATCCAAGACGAGGGGGGGACCGGAGGAGGACCCGGGGAGCCGCAGGAGGACACGGGGAACAGTCGGGACAATTGATGCGGGCAGTTACAAGCACCGACCTCTCCCTGTATAGCTTTCATTAAAGCAGCTAAAAGCCACGGGAGGGAGATCAGTGCTTGTAACTGCCCACGCCGATCATCTGTGAGGTTGCCCAGCCCCCCCTGCTATGCTGAGGACGCAGGTATCAAGACCGCCATTCTGTCAGAGATGAACTCAGTGATCTTGTGTTCCTGCTAATAAGTAACACGGATTACTGTGTTCATCTGGTGAGTTCATCCCCCCACACATTTAGAAAGCATGCCTGAAGGACACACTTAACCCTTTGATCGACCCCGGTGTTAACCCCTTCGCTGCCAGTGTCATTAGTACAGTAACAGTCCATGGTTTTAGCACTGATCACTGTAATAATGTCACCGGTTCCCAAAAAAGTGTCAGGTGTCCGATCTGTCACAGATCACCGCCATTACTAGTTAAATGCCATAAATCTATCCTCTAGTGTGTAGACGCAATAACTTTTGTGCAAACCAATCGATTAAATGCTTATTGGAATTTTTTTTTACCAAAAATAAGTAGCAGGATACATATTGGCCTAAATTGATGAAGAAATTTGATTTTTTTTTTTTTTTATTATTATTTGATATGTTTTATAGCAGAAAAGAAAAAATATTGTGTTTTTTTTTTCAAAATTGTCAGCCTTTTTTAGTTTCTAGCGCAAAAAAATAAAAACTGCAGATGTGATCAAATACCACCAAAAGAAAGCTCCATTTGTGGGAAAAAAAGAAAACCTATTTTATTTGGGTACAGATTCGCACGACCGCAAAATTGTCAGTTAAAGTAACGCAGTGCCGTATCGCAAAAAATGGCCTAGTCATTAAGGGGGTAAAACCTTTCGGTGGTGAAGTGGTTAACTTTCACTTTTGGCGATTTAATGGTAAATATGGCAAGTAGAGAGGATGAATCTCCCCAATGGGCAGAAACTGCAAAAAAGAAAGAAAACCTGAAAAGGGTTCTAATCTCACTTCAACCTACCCAAAAACTGAAAAATAAAAAAGTTTTGCATTTAGTGATGCTTGGAATCTGGAGGAATGAGTAAGGACTGCTGTACCCATGCAGATTTTATTAGTCTTTTTAGTGTGATGTGGTGCAAACAATGGTTCTCAGAATTTGAGCATCAGAAAACTAGTCATTAACCACTTTAAAACCAGCCTCGTTTTGGATTTTAGGTGTTTACATGTTTAAAACAGTTTTTTTTGCTAGAAAAAAAGTTAGAACCCCCAAACATTATATATTGTTTTTTTTCAAACACCCTAGAAAATAAAATGGTGGTCGTTGCAATACTTTTTTTCACACCGTATTTGCGCAGCGGTCTTGCGCAGCGGTCTTGCAAGCGCACTTTTTTTGGAAAAAATTCACTTTTTTGAATAAAAAAATAAGACAACAGTAAAGTTAGTCCAATTTTTTTATATATTGTGAAAGATAATGTTACGCCGAGTAAATTGATACCTAACATGTCACGCTTCAAAATTGCGCCCGCTCGTGGAATGGCATCAAACTTTTACCCTCAAAAATCTCCATAGGCGACGTTTAAAAAATTCTACAGGTTGCATATTTTGCGTTACAGAGGAGGTCTACGGCTATAATTATTGCTCTCGCTCTACCGATCGCGGCGATACCTCACATGTGTGGTTTGACCACCGTTTTCATATGCGGGCACTACTCACGTATGCGTTCGCTTCTGCGCACGAGCTCGTCGGGACGGGGCGCTTTAAAAAAAAAATTTTTTGTTTTTCTTATTTATTTTTCTTGATTTTATTTATTTTTACACTGTTTTTTAAAAAAAAATTAATTGGCTCACTTTTATTCCTATTACAAGGAATGTAAACATTCCTTGTAATAGAAAAAAGCATGACAGGTCCTCTTAAATATGAGATCTGGGGTCAAAAAGTCCTCAGATCTCATATTTGGACTTCAATGAAAAAAAAAAAAAAAAAAAAAATGTCATTTAAAAATTCCTCTTTAAGAGGTATGGGCGGAAGTGACGTTTTTGACGTCGCTTCCGCCCTCCTATGGTATAGAGATGAGTGACGGCCATCTTAGCGTCACTCATCTCTAGACACATCAGGGGAACGGACCCGATCGCCTCCGCCGCTGCCGACGGTTCCGGTAAGCGGCGGAAGGCGCGGGAGAGCGGCGGGAGGGGGGGGGCACCTCTCCCGCCGCCGATAACGGTGATCTCGCGGCGAATCCGCCGCGATGACCACCATTATCGGACAGCCGACCGGCGCCTGAAGAGATGGATACCTCGGTTGTGGCAGCAGCTGCTGCCGTTACCGAGATATCCCTCTTCAAAAAATGGACGTACATCGTCGTGCGCCGATCGGAAAGTGGTTAAAGTGGTTGTTAAACCGTTTTTGTTGACTTTTACCTATAGGTAAGGCCCCTTTCACACCGGGGCGTTTTTCAGGCGGTACAGCGCTAAAAATAGCGCCTGTTCACCGCCTGAAAAAATCCGGCCCCTTTAACTCCAGTGTGAAAGCCGGCGGGCTTTCACACTGGAGCGGTGCGCTAGCAGGACGGCAAAAAAAGTCCTGCTAGCAGCATCTTTGGAGCGGTATAGGAGTGGTGTGTTCACCGCTCCTATACCGCTCCTTGCCATTGATTTGAATGGGAAACCGTGGTAAAACCGCGGCAATACCGCCGCAAAGCGCTGCTACGGCGGCACTCTGCGGGGGTGTTTAACCCTTTTTCGGCCACTCGCGGGGGGTAAAACCGCACCGCGAGCGGCCGAATACCGCGGTTAAAACGACGGTAAAGCAGCGCTAAATATAGCGCTGCTTTACCGTCACCGCGGCTCCCCGCCCCAGTGTGAAAGGGGCCTAAGCCTTATTCTAGGCTTACCTATAGGTAGTGGAAATATCTCCTAAATGTGCGCCGTTTAGGAGATATTTCACTTGTAGTGCCCTGATGTCCTCATCGGCGCATGTGCTGCAAAGAAACGGACCACCGTGCCGTTTCTTCCCCAAGCGTGTGCCGTGACTGACGGCTCCCGCGCGCATGCGTGGGAGTAACGTCACACGACTTCAGCCAGCCACAGACCTGGAGTCCGTGGCCCCAGAAGGAAGAGGGGCAATGATGGACGCGGCCTGCTCAAAGGACAGTGCGGACTTCGTTTGCAGGTGTTGCATAATGGGCTAGTATGTGATGCATACTAGCCCATTATGCTTTTTATTTGCAGGCCTTGCGGGGAGCAAAAGAGGAAGTAAAACCCATCAGGTTTTTAAATGGACAAAGTTAGTTCGAAATTCAGCTGGTTCAGCAGGCACCCTGCCGAATTTTGATCCATCTGTGGCCTCTGCAGTTGAATAGAAGTGGATCTACTGTCGGGTATAAGAGCAGCTGCAGCGCTGATCTATGTATTCTGACAGCAGGGGAGTCTCCCCGCTGTCAGAATATAATGGCGCAGCTGGGAGTATTCCCACATCCACCTTGACTGCTAGTTGAACTTAAAAAAAAAAAAAGAAAAAAAGAAAACTGAACCATGTATGGCCAGCTTTACTGTCCATATGTTGAGAACCCTCCCAGGTGTTTGGAAAGCTTAAATTCTTTACAAAACTGTCTGATAATGGAGTATGACAAGCCTGTATTTTTAGTAGTACACATTCTGGTAGTCCATAAAGAGCCTCTGAGAACCTCTGCCCTGTTGAGCAGAATAGATGGAGGAAGCCTTCCTGACAAGCATTTGCTTGTTCTCATTAAGCACCAGCAGACAGCCTGATAAACGAGGACACGCGTGTTGCCTTAGAGTTTTTTTTTTTTTTTTTTCCCTCAGATTTAAATGTCTTTTAAAAGGGAACATCAAATTCCCAGACATATCTGTTCTCTAATTATAGCTGTTGTTTAGTATATTGGCTTTAAACAGCATACATCAATCTATTAATTAGCAGTGCAATATTATACCCCTAGGACATGTTACACAGCATGTATACAAGCTAGCTGCTACATTTTTCTGTTTAAAGCTTTATGGGGGGAGAATTTAAACCAAAATAATTTAATTGTTCAACATGATTTTCACCTTTAGCCCAATATGTGAACCCCCCTAAATATACGATGGCTAGGTTTGATTTAGTTTGTACCCAGTGCTATAATGAGCCCCTACCCTTTACCAAGGGAATGTGCTTGTCATTTGTAGAGTGACTAGGCTGGTGTAAGATGCAGAAAGGACCACTAATGTTTGCTGGACTTAACTTGCCATTTTTTGAACCATGGAAGCAAAAATAGATTTTGGGCCATGGTGGTCAACTTGAAAATTAAAGTGGCTTCCAACACTTCACCACAATAGCAGCTAGTGATTTACTTTTAATGTCAGACTTGCTGTATTTTTTTTATTCACAGTGAGGAGTAAGTGGAAGTAAAATAAGCCCCATCATTTGTGTCTGTCAGTGGATGCTGTAATAACCCCCTACATAAGTGTCAGTGACAGCAATTATAACCCCCTACATTGGTGTCAGTTACTGCAATAATTAACTCCCAGAATTGGAGTCAATGACTGTGCTATTTCAAGCCCTCTTCATTGGCGATCAGTGGCAATGCTGTTATTCCCTCTTTTACCCTTTCCCTGCATTAATGGTCTGTTCTATTTAACACCTGGTCCATATTGGTTACCAATGACAGGGTTTACTTACCAGATCAACTGCCATGCACCCTCTGATGTTGGGCCAAGATTATGCTTCTACTGTTGGGCGGGGATCACTAAGCCGGATAAAATTGGCTTCATTCTAGTGCTGGGTAAAGGAAAGCAGAGAGCAATCCAGAACCTGGCATACTGCTGGCCCCTCTGCTTCGGTATAGTGTCAGGTGCATAAATGCAGAGAGCATTTTTAAGTACTGGTCCCAAACAAGTGGTGGTCCCTGCATTGCACACAGCAGGCATTGTGTTGCGCACCATGGTGGTGATATAGGTGTTGCAGCATTGTTAAACCAGTAATGATCATGATGAAACTGATATTCTATGGATGTGTAACGGAGTACCAGTAGGTTACCATGTACAGTGGCATGGGTTGAATCAAGTGAATATGAGAGCAGAAGTGCTAGTGACTTCAATTGTGGTTTCAAAATATGGACAAACTTTTGCAAAAAAAGAAATGAAAACTCCCTGATTTTATTTTTCTTATCCTTTTGTTTACTTTTACTGTAGGTACAGAGCACGGGTGGAAAAGGTGGAGTCGCCTTCTAAAATTCATGTATTTTACATTGATTATGGAAACGTGAGTATCCAATGACTTGTGGAATTACTGTATTAAGCTCTTCTGCCTAGCAACACTAGGGTCATCTGTTTGAATCTCAACCACGGCACTACCTGCCTTGAGTTTGCCTATACTCCCTGTGACTGCTTGGGTTTCCTCCAGGTACTCTGGTTTCCTCCCACGCTCCAAAGACATGCTGGTAGGTTAATTGGCTCTTGCCTAAATTGGCCCTAGTATGTGTGAGTTAGGGACCTTAGATTGTAAGCTCTTTTTGGGCAGGGACAGATGTGAATGCGCTATATATATATATATATATATATATAAGTACCTGTAATAAGTAGGGGTGCAACGGATCGACACTGATCTGTGATCCGAACGGGTCACCCTGTTCGGATCGGCGCGATCCGCGGAGTGCTCCGCTGCCTCAGCCTTAGGAAAGGCCACGGCTTTGGCCTAGCTCCGGAGCGGTGGCCATCTTGGTACACCCGGCGGCCGTTTACAATGTTATCGCTCCGTCAAATGATGGAGCGATCACTTGTAAACAAACCTCTCTCCCCTTTGTGTACTGATCTGTACAGTGGAGGGGAGAGATCGGATGGCAGCAGCGCTGTGGGCTGGATCTGTAGTGCCCACAGCGCTGCTCTGTGACAATTGCAGTCACATCCATGGATCCATCCATCCATACCCTGCCTGTACCCTGCCAATACCCTGCCAATACCCTGCCAATACCCTGCCAATACTCTGCCAATACCCTGCCATACCCTGCCATACCCTGCCATACCCTGCCATACTCTGCCATACTCTGCCATACCCTGCCATACCCTGCCATACCCTGCCAATACTCTGCCATACCCTGCCAATACTCTGCCATACCCTGCCAATACTCTGCCATACTCTGCCATACCCTGCCAATACTCTGCCATACCCTGCCATACTCTGCCATACTCTGCCATACCCTGCCATACTCTGCCATACTCTGCCATACCCTGCCAATACCCTGCCAATACTCTGCCATACCCTGCCAATACTCTGCCATACCCTGCCAATACTCTGCCATACCCTGCCAATACTCTGCCATACCCTGCCAATACTCTTCCATACTCTGCCATACCCTGCCAATACTCTGCCATACCCTGCCAATACTCTGCCATACCTTGCCAATACTCTGCCATGCTCAGCCGTACCCAGCCATACTGGAATTTTCACATGTTTTTGCAAATTCAATTATTATTTACTGATCCGAAAAATTATCCGATCCATGACTCTGATCCGAGGAACGATTTGATCCGTGAGTTTTTTTGATCTGTTGCACCCCTAGTAATAAGTAAATCAAATAGAAGGGAAGCAGCTAGCATGATTTATGGCAGTAACTTGGTTTGCACATGGGTTGTCACACACTTGGTTATGAGTATTAAAACTAGTAAAACTGCCCAAGTGACAATTTGTTTGATAAAAAAAGCACTGTGCGTCATAAACTTTAACCTTTGTTCTTTTTCACCCTTTCTTGTATCTGTGTGTGTGTGTGTGTGTGTGTGTGTGTGTGTGTTATGCAATGTTAATGATCATACATATGGGTAATTTTAATTAACCACTCGCCACCTGCCGCATGAACATTTAGGTTGACAGAATGGCACAGCTGGGCAAATGGGCATACAGGTACGTCCCTTACAAGTACCTGTAATAAGTAGGGGTGCAACGGATCGACACTGATCTGTGATCCGAACGGGTCACCCTGTTCGGATCGGCGCGATCCGCGGAGTGCTCCGCTGCCTCAGCCTTAGGAAAGGCCACGGCTTTGGCCTAGCTCCGGAGCGGTGGCCATCTTGGTACACCCGGCGGCCGTTTACAATGTTATCGCTCCGTCAAATGATGGAGCGATCACTTGTAAACAAACCTCTCTCCCCTTTGTGTACTGATCTGTACAGTGGAGGGGAGAGATCGGATGGCAGCAGCGCTGTGGGCTGGATCTGTAGTGCCCACAGCGCTGCTCTGTGACAATTGCAGTCACATCCATGGATCCATCCATCCATACCCTGCCTGTACCCTGCCAATACTCTGCCAATACCCTGCCAATACTCTGCCAATACCCTGCCATACCCTGCCAATACTCTGCCAATACTCTGCCATACTCTGCCATACCCTGCCATACCCTGCCATACCCTGCCATACCCTGCCAATACTCTGCCATACCCTGCCAATACTCTGCCATACCCTGCCATACCCTGCCAATACTCTGCCATACTCTGCCATACCCTGCCAATACTCTGCCATACCCTGCCATACTCTGCCATACTCTGCCATACCCTGCCAATACCCTGCCAATACTCTGCCATACCCTGCCAATACTCTGCCATACCCTGACAATACTCTGCCATACCCTGCCAATACTCTGCCATACCCTGCCAATACTCTGCCATACCCTGCCATACTCTGCCAATACCCTGACAATACTCTGCCATACCCTGCCATACCCTGCCAATACTCTGCCATACCCTGCCAATACTCTGCCATACCCTGCCAATACCCTGCCATACTCTGACAATACTCTGCCATACTCTGACAATACTCTGCCATACTCTGCCAATACTCTGCCATACCCTGCCAATACTCTGCCATACCCTGCCAATACTCTGCCATACCCTGCCAATACTCTGCCATACCCTGCCAATACTCTGCCATACCCTGCCAATACTCTGCCATACCCTGCCAATACTCTGCCATACCCTGCCAATACTCTTCCATACTCTGCCATACCCTGCCAATACTCTGCCATACCCTGCCAATACTCTGCCATACCTTGCCAATACTCTGCCATGCTCAGCCGTACCCAGCCATACTGGAATTTTCACATGTTTTTGCAAATTCAATTATTATTTACTGATCCGAAAAATTATCCGATCCATGACTCTGATCCGAGGAACGATTTGATCCGTGAGTTTTTTTGATCTGTTGCACCCCTAGTAATAAGTAAATCAAATAGAAGGGAAGCAGCTAGCATGATTTATGGCAGTAACTTGGTTTGCACATGGGTTGTCACACACTTGGTTATGAGTATTAAAACTAGTAAAACTGCCCAAGTGACAATTTGTTTGATAAAAAAAGCACTGTGCGTCATAAACTTTAACCTTTGTTCTTTTTCACCCTTTCTTGTATCTGTGTGTGTGTGTGTGTGTGTGTGTGTGTGTTATGCAATGTTAATGATCATACATATGGGTAATTTTAATTAACCACTCGCCACCTGCCGCATGAACATTTAGGTTGACAGAATGGCACAGCTGGGCAAATGGGCATACAGGTACGTCCCTTTGAATTTGCCGCCGTGTCTTAGCGTGCGCGCCACAGGCAACCCTGCTGTGAGCTCCGTGAGTAGGATCGTGGGTCCTGCGGACTCTGTCCGCGGGGATACCCGCGATCGTCTCACGGAGAGGAAGAACAGGGAGATGCTAATGTAAACAAGCATCTCCCCATTCTGCCTAGTGACACTGATCATAGCTCCCTGTGATCGGGAGCTATGATCAGTGATGTGTCACACGTAGCCACGCCCCCTAACAGTTAGAATCACTCCCTAGGACACACTTAACCCCTTGCTAGCCAGATAGTGGTTAACCCCTTCACTGCCAGTGTCATTTTTACAGTAATCAGTGCAATCTTATAGCACTGATCGCTGTAAAAATGACAATGGTCCCAAAAATGTGTAAAAATTGTCTGATGTGTCCGCCATAATGTTGCGGTCACGATAAAAATCGCAGATCACTGTCATTACTAGTAAAAAAAAAAAAATGCCATAACTACTCCCTATTTTGTAGACGCTATAACTTTTGCGCAAACCAAGCAATAAACGCTTATTGCTATTTTTTTTGTTACCAAAAATATGTAGAAGAATACATATCTGTCTAAATTGAGGAAAAAAATTGTTGTTTTTTTATATATTTTTGGGGATATTTATTATAGCAAAAAGTTAAAAATGCGTTTTTTTTTCAAAATTGTCGCTCTATTTTTGTTTATAGCGCAAAAAATTTAAACTGCAGAGGTGATCAAATACCACCAAAAAGAAAGCTCTATATGTGGGGGAAAAAAAGGATGTCAATTTTGTTTGGGAGCCACGTTGCACGACCGCGCAATTGTCAGTTTAAAGCGACGCAGTCGCTGAATCGCAAAATTTGCTCTGGTCTTTGGCCAGCCAAGTGTTCCGGGGCTTAAGTGGTTAAATAGAATTTAGTGTTTTGGCGAGTGGTAAATTATAACTAAAAAGGGTAGTATCTGATTTTAAGTACAGTGGATTTACAGTGCCTCCAGCCAGTTACAGCAATTAATTAAAAAATAATGTGAACTTTGTTCAAACAATCGGTAACCTACCACAATAATTTCCTGATTTTTTTTAATCTATGGGGAATTCTTACCAATGTATAAATATCTCCCAATTAAATTAATAAATAAATACATTTTATTAATTTACAAGTATAATTATACAAATTCATACAAAACCGGAATTTCTGGTGATTAATATTTCATACACTTTACCAGGGTATCCCCAAGGGTGTGGTTAACCATGCCTCAAATTAAAAAACACAATGGGGGTTATTTACTAAAGGAAAATCCACTTTGCACTGCAAGTGCACTTGAAAGTGCATTTGGAAGTAAAGTCACTGTAATCCGAGGGGGACATGCAAGGAAAATAAACAGCATTTTAGCTTGCACATGATTGGATGATAAAATCAGCAGAGCTTCCACTCATTTCAGATCTACCCCTTAGATTTAGAGTGACTGCACTTCCAAGTGCACTTTCAGTGCAAAATGGATTTGCCTTTTCTAAATAACCCCCAAAATCTCTTGCCGATCGGAAGACAATTTTCGGACTTTCTCCGGCCAGAAGAAAGGCCGGAAATATGTCTTGAAGAGCCAACAGATATTAACAATTTGAAGGAAGTCTTAATTTAACAGGGCTACCAGATTGTATTGGACAATAAATAATTTCCCTGGGACCACAATAGCCAAATTAGTTGCAACACAAGATCTTAATTTTGCCAACACACGGCAAGACAAATAATGTGGGACAATTATTAAATGCTAAACTTTCCTTCACACAGTACTTGATAAAGATTAAAATCATAAACGGTAAAATACGATTCCTATAATTTTGGGAAGAAATAGTTGATCAATATTTATATGGTCAATATCTCACCACGGTTTTAAAGGAAAGGATGTATAGTCGATGTATATTCCATTCATCCTAACAGCAATGTCCAACAAGATGGGGAGTAGTCACTTATTACCAAGCTTGTGTTCGTCCAGAGAGTGTATGTCAGCGTGTGGATCTGTGTTTCTCCTTTTGTAGGGTGCAATGTAATTGTTGGATGGTTACCTCCCTCTCCTCATGTTTACCATCTCATGATTGGTTGGTTCCAAATATGGGAGGTAACTGCCCTAATTCTCACCGGCCCATCTGTGATCATGGTAAAGGTGTAATCAGAATATGATGTTTAGTGTTGATATGAAATATAGTTTAATATGTTTCATATTAATATAATATGGTGATTTTTTTTTGCCTTATGCCCTGTCATTTGCTGTCCCCAACTCGTGTACCATGCTAGCTATAAGAAATGTATCTAAAACCAAGAAATCTTGCGAGCTACCCAAAATCTGTTAATATGTAACGCCTCCTGTCAGGACAGGTGCTAGCACACATCACGTCCCATACGACTGCCTTGATGCAATGACAAAAAATAAAATAAATGTGTTCACATGCAAACAAAGTCTTTTTACCATAGCGCGTGTGATCACAGCATTACAAACCTTACCATCCACATATGTGTTAAAATGTATCAACCTCTGTGCTGGTAAAATCCATATGTAAAGTGTTTTTGTGCAAACTCCGAAAAAGTAATACAAAATAAAATCAAAAACTTCATGCATCAAATATAGTGATCCAAATACATGCAAAAAAAATAAAAATCTATATAATGTATTTAAAGTGATCCAGTGATAAAAAGTTCTTAGTGCACACACACTAAGGCTGCTTTCGCACTGGGGCGTTGGGGGCGTTGGGGGCATTGGCAGTAGTGTGATACCATTTTATAAAATAATTGTAATAATAAACCATAACCCGTCTGACAGGGTACTCAAATTTGCTGGGCGCTTCAAGACAGAGCAGGAGACAGTTGACTTGTCTCAGAAAGGAGAGACACACTATTTTGGCTTTTTGGCATTTTGTTTGGCTTTCTATAGAGTGGTGCACTGAAGCACCCAGCAAGTGTGAGTACCCTGTCAGAGGGGTTATGGTTTATTAATAAAATTATTTTATAGAACAGTATCACACTATCAAGTCCCTTTATGTTTTGCACGAGTGTGGAAGCAGCAGAACTGAGCAGCCCAGGGCTCCATCACTGACGCTGATGGTTTATAAGCGTGTTGTGACTGAACTTGTGAGGTCACACGCTCTAAAGTGAGAGTACACACATAATGGAGGGAGCACTTGAGTGAACACAAGTTTTATTACCAGTACAAGCTGTGAATATTTTTGGAATGGACTTCAATATTTAACCACTTTCAGACCGGACCAATTTGCAGCCAAAGGACCAGGCCCCTTTTTGCGATTCGGCACTGCGTCGCTTTAACTGACAATTGCGCGGTCGTGCGACGTGGCTCCCAAACAAAATTGACGTCCTTTTTTTTCACCTAAAAATGGAGCTTTCTTTTGGTGGTATTTGATCGCCCCTGCGGTTTTTATTTTTTGCGCTATAAACAAAAATAGAGCGACAATTTTGAAAAAAATGCATTTTTTATTTTTTGCTATAATAAATATCCCCCAAAAATATATAAAAAAACATATTTTTTCCTCAGTTTAGGCCAATACGTATTCTTCTACATATTTTTGGTAAAAAAAATCGCAATAAGCGATTATTGATCGGTTTGCGCAGAAGTTATAGCGTTTACAAGATAGGGGATAGTTTTATAGCATTTTTATTAATAATTTTTTTTTATTATTAATGGCGGAGATGTGCGATTTTTTTTGTGACTGCGACATTATGGCGGACACGTCGGACATTTTTGACACATTTTTGGGACCATTGTCATTTTTACAGCAATTAATGCATTTAAATGCATTGATTTCTGTATAAATGACACTGGCAGTTTAGGGGTTAACCACAAGGTGGCAGTGTAGGGGTTAAGTATGCCTAGGGGTGTTTTTTTTACTGTGGGGGGGCGTGGCTGTCAGCTAGTGAATGCTGATCTCTGCTCCAATCACAGGGAGCAGAGATCGGCGTCACTAGTTGCTAGGCAGAACGGGGAGATGCTGTTTATCTCGGCATCTCCCCGTTCAGCCGCTCCGTTAGACGATCGCGGGAGTCCCCGCGGCGATCGAGTCCGCGGGGACCGCGGCCGGACTCACGGGGGTCCCGACCGGCGCGGGAGCGCGCCGCTCCCGGCGCGCTCCCGATGGCATGGACAGGCTAAAGGAGGGACGTATATATACGCCCTCCTGCCTGTACGTGCCATTCTGTCGACGTATATCGTCGTGCGCCGGTCGGCAAGTGGTTAATATGTTACTTATATGAAATTTTGACCTTTAGTGTGTGTGCACTTAGCACTTTTGATCACAGGATCACTTGTGTGTGTGTGTGTATATATATATATATATATATATATATATATATATATATTTATATTATAATATATATTTTTTATATTTTTTATTTTTGCATGTATTTGGATCACTATATTTGATGCATGAAGTTTTTGATTTTATATGAATTTTTTGGAGTTTGCACAAAACACATTTTTTATATTTATTTTACCAGCACTGAGGCACTTTATACATTTCAACACATATGTGGATTATAAGGTTGATGATGCTGTGATCACACGCTCTATGGTAAAAAGACTTTGCATGTCAACCCTTTTAACCAGAAGACTTGTGCCAAATCCTTGTCCAATACTGAACATGGATGACTACAGTACACATTGATTTTTACAAAATGCGTTGCAACATTGTAATTTAATATATATTATAATATATATGTGTGTATATAGATATCTATCTATATCTATATATGTTGTGTATGTAGATACACAACATATATATCCACTGGAGAGGATAATGCAATCAACCTTTTCTCTGGTCGGGGGAGAAACGCTCCCCTGGTATGACGACTCCTTGGCTGAGTGTTTCATGAACTATAAACATTTTTATGTGTCCCGGCCATGACAGTGCTGATCATCTCCTACAGCCTTTTTGCAGCTACCCACTGTCTACATTCTCTCTAGTGATGTCTGTGTGACAGTAATTTATCAGGTTGGGTTTTTTGATAGTGACAGCTGTTGAACATGTGACAGGGTTTATAACAGAGCTCAGTTGGATGTCAAGGTCCTTGTTCAGGTACTTACTGTTATTGGGTTGGCAAATGTTTTCAACTTTTGCTCCTGTGCTACTCCCCATTACAATTACAGGTACCATGTAGAAGTAGGATGTAATTGTTCTATACTAATTTATAGGTTGATTCAAGCACCTGCAATAGATATTTGGTTAAATTGCAGTCCCAAATAGCTGTTGGATATATGTATTTTAGTATACTTTGACTTTGATGGAAGATGTAGATCTACTGTATAGCCTTTGCTTGAGCAGGATTTTGAGGTTTCTCCTAAATCTTCATATATATCTAGACCTTCACAGACTTCTACTTTAAACATATTACAGCTTTAGTAAACCTTTAATCAGAGGTTGTGATAATGCATATCTTTTCAGTGACACTTGTAAACATTGACATATTAAAACCATTTTTATGTATTCGTTCATGACCCGGCATTAACTGCCGATGACCCCACCTGAACAGCTGTTAATGTTGTATTCAAAAGCATTAACCTGCAGAAAGGATTAGGAAGCCGACTCTTCTCTTGTGCCTTTCTAAGCTTGGAAGGAGATCTAAATCTCTCAGGTCTCTGTGTAATATATATTACATAAATAAATTTCCTGCATGATCCCTTAGGACTCTTAAAAAGCGCTCAATTTAATATATTCCCTCAGATTGAATCTTTTCTTTTTTTCTGCCGCAGTGTGAAGTGGGGCTGTGCCTCCTATTAGAGCAAATCTAGTATGTTAGCAAACAAACAAAACAATTACCAGCATTGAGAAATATGAACTTTACCAATACCAGCCAGAGCAGCTTGTGAGCCTAACAATTATGTATGCTATTACATTTTATGTATTTAATGTAGCAGAGAAACATTTAATAGATGATTTGTAAGTGCTCATCTTTTTCAAGCTGCTATTCTTTGTGTTGCCAGTTATTATACCGTCTATATTTATAAGGAAAATCCAGGGTTGTAATCACCAGACATGCAGTGGAAAGTTGGGACACGTCCCTCATTTTTTACTAAGATATAATATCCTGGCAATTAATGTTATTGTTGCGCATAACACCATTCTTTGGCCATTCGCCACAGAGCCCATTTAAAAAAAAAAGACTCCAGAGCATTAAAGTGGTGTTTCCACCAAAAAAAAAAATATAGCTTAAAAATCATAAAAGAAATGAGACTGTAGGGCCAGATGTACCGTCTCCCGCTACAAGCCAATAAGATCTTGTTGTATAGTCCTGGAATGGAACCGGGCATAAGAAAACACCATCCTTCCTAGAAGACTCATACAGAGCCAAATGGAGGGTTGTCTTGTGCCCTTTATCTGATGCACCCTATCCTTCAGGGCACAGAGCCTTACGAGTGGCAAAAATAGCCTTGCCTGGACCGTATCTAGGATCAGACCTAAATACTGCAGACTTTGAGCTGGTTTCAAGGCTGAATTTTCTATATTTATGACCCAGCCCAAGCTTTCTAAATACCGCACTGTGCAGGCTATGCTCTGTTCTAGAGCTGATCTCTGAGCAGGAGGTTGTCCAGGTAGCCAAGCACCAAGATCCCCATGGCCCTTAAAAGACCCAGTACTGATGCTAGGACCTTTGTGAACACCCGGGGTGCTGTGGCAAACCCAAAGGGCAGAGCCACAAACTGGAAATTACGTTCCTCTACTGCAAATCGCAGGAACCTCTGATAAGGTTGAAAGATACAGTAGGGGAAAAAGTATTTGATCCCCTGCTGATTTTGTACGTTTGCCCACTGATAGAGAAATGATCAGTCTATAATTTTAATGGTAGCCTTATTTTAAAAGTGAGGGACAGTGTAACAACAAAAAAATCCAGAAAAATGCATTTTGAAAAAAGTTATTAATGGATTTGCATTTTAATAAGTGTAATAGATATTTGATCCCCTAGCAATCAGCAAGATCTCTGTCTCCCAGGTGTCTTCTAGACAGGTAACAAGCTGAGATTAGGAGCACTCGCTTAAATCTCAGCTTGTTACCTGTATAAAAGACACCTGTCCACAGAAGCAATCAGATTCCAATCTCTCCACCATGGCCCAGACCAAAGAGCTGTCCAAGGATGTCAGGGACAAGATTGTGGACCTACACAAGGCTGGAATGGACTACAAGACCATCGCCAAGCAGCTTGGTGACATGGTGACAACAGTTGGTGCGACTATTCGCAAATGGAAGAAACACAAAATAACTGTCAATATCCCTCTGTCTGGGGCTCCATGCAAGATTTCACCTCATGGAGTTTCGGTGATCTTGGGAACGGAGAGGAATCAGCCCAGAACTACATGGGAGAATCTTGTCAATGATCTCAAGGCAGCTGAACAATATTCACCAAGAAAACAATTGGTAACACACTACGCTGTGAAGGACTGAAATCCTGCAGCACCTGCAAGGTCCCACTGCCCAAGAAAGCACATGTACAGGCCCGTCTGAAGTTTGCTAATGAACATCTGAATGATTCAGAGGAGAGCTGGCTGAAATCGAGCTCTTTGGCATCAACTCAACTGGCCGTGTTTGGAGGAGGAGGAATGCTGCCTATTACACCAAGAACACCAATCCCCACCATTAAATATGGAGGTGGAAACATTATACTTTGGGGGTTGTTTTTCTTCTAAGGAGACAGGACAACTTCACTGCATCAAAGGGACGATGGACGGGGCCATGTACCATCAAATCTTGGGTGAGAACAATAAAAATGGGTCATGGATCGGTATTCCAGCATGACAAAACACGCAGCCAAGGCAACAAAGGAGTGGCTCAGGAAGAAGCACATTAAGGTCCTGGAGTGGCCTAATCCGTCTCCAGACCTTAATTCCATAGAAAATATGTGGAGGGAGCTGAAGGTTCAAGTTACAAAAATGTCGGCCTCAAAACCTTAATGACTTGGAGAGGATCTGCAAAGAGGAGTGGGACAAAATCCTTCCTGAGATGTGTGAAAACCTGGTGGCCAACTACAAGAAATGTCTAACCTCAAAAAGGTCTTTGCCACCAAGTACTAAGTCATGTTTTGCGAAGGGGTCAAATATTTATTTCACTCAATAAAATGCAAATCAATTTATAACTTTTTTAAATGCGTTTTTCTGGATTTGTTGTTGTTCTGTCTCACTGTTAAAATAAACCTACCATAAAAATTATAGACTGATCATTTTTTTGTCAGTGGCCAAACGTACAAGATCAGCAGAGAATGAAATACTTTTTTCCCTTACTGTAGGTCTGTGTAAATACGCGTCCTTGATATCGATGGAGGCTACAAAGTCTCCCATCTGGAGCGAGGCTACTACTGAGTGGACAGACTCCATCCGAAAGGACTGAATTAATAGATATTGGTTCAGGGATCTTAGATCCAAAATGGACCTTTTGTCCCTGTTTGGTTTTTGAACCGTAAAAAGGTTAGAATAAAACCCTGTGCCCCTTTCGGATACAGGAACCTGCATAATCAATCCCTGAAGCATTATATGGTCTAGTGCCTGAAACAAAAAGGAGGATTCGAGGCAACGCTGGGTCGTAGAAACCTCTGAGGGAAGAACTCCCCAATCCCGCAATGCCAGCTTGTAACCGAGGGATTCTGTCGAGGTGAACCACTGTTCTGCAAATGTCCACAAAGTAGCATTCCCCCTACCTGATAGAGTGGGGGCGTCCCCTCAAAAGGAGGGCTTGGTGCCAGGTTTAGAAGAGTTTTGGACCCAGGGTTTCTTCTGCCCCTGCGGCTTGCCCCTGACTCTACACCTGAGGAAGTGGTCCCTGAGGTTTTAAATAAGGGACGCCTAGTCTTTCTCCTCACAGGAAGTAGAGAACTCTTCTCTTTGGAAATCTTTTGGATATATTTGTCCTTAGGCGATAAAACACTAGGGATATGACTAGGCTCCTGAGGAACTGACGACATAGGTGTGCCTTTCCCTATAGTGTTAACCCTGCTCCTCTTTTTTGAAGCGAGTACCTGGGTTTAGCATTTACATACCCCAGGAAGAAGACCCCTTAATAGGGCTAACCAAGCCCCTATGCAACAATCCTGGTAAGCACCTTAGCCTGCCAAGCAACACCTGGTGACTCACGTGACCTGGGTAAGGAAAAATTAACCGCTGAAAATGCTTGGTTCAGAGCCTACTCTGTGTCCCACAGCTGCCCTCTGGAAGCACCGCATACTTGGCATATACAGCTTAAATAAGCTGGCTGTGCGGCGTGACGTTCCGCACATGCGCGATCCCAGCGAATGGGCGCGGCTGTATTTGCACAATATGACGCAAATCTTCGTGCGCCCAGATTAGGCTACGGCACGTGTGGCTCAGAGTGCGCACAATGTCTGTGGTGAAGCTGCGTGCGCCATGGCCGCCAAACAACCGCAAACTCCTGAGCAGTTTGGCGAACGCACGTGCGGCATGGCAAACCAGATACGCAAAGGCACACCCTCGTGCGCAGACCATCCATTTAAAAGGTAAAACAAACAGCTAGAGAGAAAAAAAAGTACTTTTCAAACACCCACAGCTAGCCCAAAACTCCCCCCTGTGGCCACCGCACACAGGTGTCCAGCCTCTAGCTAGCTTGACTGAGTGTTACAATCACTGGGGCATGCCACAATAAGTAAATAAACAGGTTTCCCTTACCCATCCATGCGCAGGGCAGCATTAGAAACTTAGAGCCCAATCTTCACCCATCACAGTGGGTTTCTGTCACTTGAGGACCTTCAAGGACTAGGTACCCTTTTCATGTTTAGGGTCCACTCCTCACAGGATCCTTGCGTCTTCTTTGTGAGGCTTGTGTACCATTTATCTAAGCCTGTGTCAAATGGAGCCGATCGGTCAATCCCTTGGTTCATTTAAGAACAGTTTGTGGGCTTAAAGACCTGGAGCTCATAGAGCTCAAACAAACGTGCCCAACCACCTTGCAGACACTGGTAAAAAACTGGAGTGCTCCCTGTATGGGAAGGGTTATATAGGGGATCATGTCCTGTCTAAGACTTTGTCTACCAGTGTCCATTCACCTAGAGTTGATGTATAACCCAGTAGGTAATGAATATTAGCCTGTGTTCCGTGATGGTTGATTAAGTATTTTTTTTAAATTTGGGAACACGTGATGGATAGATGAGAGAGAGCGAAGACACAGATGTGATTTGGAGAATAAGGTTTATTGGACACACTTTTTTCATTAATGGGTCATCAAATCTGGTAAGAGTTTGTAACACGCAAGAAAAAAAGCTTACACGGACCTGTTGGACTATATTATAGACCTTTTCATATGTAGCGATGGATAATTAGAAAAAGTCTGTCCGACATTCGCCAGAAGGGGCGGTGGTTCTGTCTGACTGCTGTGGGAAGTGTTGGATATTTGCATATACAAGATATAATATACAAACTTAAAGTCAAATCAACTTGCAGTGTCTAAAAAAAAAAATAAAAAAAATCCAATATTGGAAAACAAGATACTACTATAGAGTGTTATCTTGCAGATGTGCCCCAAAAATGCTCTTTCCCCAAACAAAACAGGCCCATGAATAGCACATAACCAGAAGGCCCAATATATATTTGTGTGTACCCAAGATGGCACCCTCCTGTCAGCTTCACCCCAAGCCATCGGTGTCTTGGCAGCTCCACCTATCCTCTGAGGCAGTGAAGCGGATAGGTGGCAATAGAGAACTGTAAGGCAGATTATCTTGGCCACCAGAGCAGATCTGCCCAGAGGAAATGTCCCTACACTTGAGGGTGTTCCAGGAAATTTGCCATACTTGGGGATGGCCAGATGTCGATCTATTGGCATCCAGGTTCAACAATCAGGAATCTGTGGCTCAGATTTGTAGGGCTGCTTCCAGGTCATAATTGCATACGTTCACAAAATGTTATCAAGTGGATGTTCGGGCAGCTGAGGATTCGGCTTTCGGCAGCAGTGTACTGTGGGCTGCTGTATAAGGTCTGATGGCTATTGTTTGGCAGGGTGTCTTCCCTCCCCTCAAGGCTATTGCTCTGGGATGTCCCAGTAGGCAATGAATATTAGCCTAGCTCTGTGTCCCATATGATAAAGGAAATATGATTTTTTTTAGTCAAATTTACCTGTTAAATCAGATCTATACTAGCGTCCCAGCAGTTTAGGGTTCCAAAAAAAAACGCATTGTTAGCGGGATCAGCCCAGATACCTGCTAGCACCTGAGTTTTCCCCCTCAGCCCAGCCCACCCAAGTGCAGTATCGATCGATCACTGTCACTTACAAAACACTAAGCACACATAACTGCAGCGTTCGCAGAGTCAGGCCTGATCCCTGCGATCGCTAACAGTTTTTTTGTGGTAGCGTTTTGATTCAGTCGCTTCAGTCAGGAGCTTTTTTACCTGTGAATCTCAAAAAATAAAAAAAAAATAAAATAGTTGTCGTTTTATTGTTCTCTCTCTCACTCTATTCTCTCTCTATTGTTGCTCTTTTTTTACTCCATTCTATTCTGCAATGTTTTATTATGTTTTATCATGTTTTATCATGCTTGCTTTTCAGGTATGTAATTTTGTTTACTGTGTTTTAGTGTTAAGCATTTTTTTGTTTTCAGGTGCGCCATTCAGTTGCAGCGGATTTATTTATCTTGACAGCAACAGCGTTTGCTCCCACGATACATAAAGACGCGACTCCAACACTGTAGGAGGTGATTTCACCACCACAGTTAAAAAAAAGAGCATATATGCCGAAGCATGGGGGCAGCAGGGGGGGGGGGGAGGAGCGATTGGCTCCTAATGCCACGTACATACGGTCGAAATTCCGACCGTGTGTACACGGCATAACTTTTGCGGGAGGATGCCCCCATGCATCGGCATATATAAATGGTGCATGTATGCCCATCATTAGAAGTGGGTGGATGAAGGGAGGTATTCTAATGGTGGGCATACCCACCAATCAATCTCTTTTTTTCGTTCAGCCAAGAGGCTGCATGAAAAAAAAAAGATTACAATATATGTCCAGTATGTTGCTGGACTTTGAATGGTTATACCAGAATGATGCCTGCAGGTTTAGGTATCATCTTGGTATCATTCTTTTCAGCCAGTGATCGGCTTTCATGTAAAAGCAATTCTAGCGGGTACTTAGCCTCTAGACTGCTTTTACAAGCAGTGGGAGGGAATGTCCCCCCTCCCGGATATAAACCGCGCCATTGGGAAATTGGGAAAGCATTTTATCACACCAATCTTGGTGTGGTCAGATGCTTTGAGGGCAGAGGAAAGATCTAGGGTCTAATAGACCCCAATTTTTTCAAAAAAGAGTACCTGTCACTGCCTATTGCTATCATAGGGGATATTTACATTCCCTGAGATAACAATAAAAATCATAACAAAGAAAAAAAATGGAAGGAACAGTTTAAAAATAAAATAAAATAGCTAAATAAATAAAAAAAAAAACAAAAAAAAAAAAAAAAGCACCCCTGCCCCCCCTTCTCTTGCGCAAAGGCGTACACAAGCGTTGGTCTGGCGTCATATGTAAACAGCAATTGCACCATGCATGTGAGGTATCACCGCGAAGGTCAGATCGAGGGCAGTAATTTTAGCAGTAGACCTCCTCCGTGAATCTAATGTGGTATCATGTAAAGGCTTTTAAAGGCTTTTAAAAATGTATGTAGTTTGTCGCCACTGCGTGTTTGTGCGCAATTTTAAAGCATGTCGTGTTTGGTATCCATGTACTCGGCCTAAGATCATATTTTTTATTTCATCAAAAATTTGAGCAATATAGTGTGTTTTAGTGCATTAAAATAAAAAAAAGTGTATTTTTTCCACAAAAAATGCGTTTGAAAAATCGCTGCGCAAATACTGTGTGGAAAAAAAATATGTTTTCATGTAACAAAAAGTGTCAGAAAGGGCTGTCTACAAGTGGTTAGAAGAGTGGGTGACGTGTGACATAGGCTTCTAAATGTTGTGCATAAAATGCCAGGACAGTTCAAACCCCCCCCAAATGACCCCATTTTGGAAAGTAGACACCCCAAGCTATTTGATGAGAGCAATGTTGAGCCCATTAAATATTTTTTTTTTTTGTCCCAAGAGATTGAATAATGAAAAAAAAAAAAATATATATATTTTTTTTTACAAAAAGTTGTCACTAAATGATATATTGCTCAAACATGTCATGGGCATATGTAGAAATACACCCCAAAATACATTCTGTTGCTTCTCCTGAGTACGGGGATACCACATGTGTGGGACTTTTTGGGAGCCTAGCTGCGTACGGAACCCCAAAAACCAATCACCGCCTTCAGGCTTTCTAAGGGTGTAATTTTTTTATTTCACTTCTCACTGCCAATCACAGTTTCGGAGGCCATGGAATGCCCAGATGGCATAAAACCCCCCAAAATGACCCCATTTTGGAAAGTAGACACCCCAAGCTATTTGCTGAGAGGTATTGTGAGTATTTTGCAGATGTCGCTTTTTGTCACAAAGTTTTGAAAATTGAAAAAAAGAAAAAAAAATTTTTTTTTTCTTTTACTTTCTTCATTTTCAAAAACAAATGAGAGCTGTAAAATACTCACCATGCCTCTCAACAAATAGCTTGGGGTGTCTACTTTCCAAAATGGGGTCATTTGGGGGGGGTTTTGTGCTATTTTGGCATTTTATGGCCTTCGAAACTGTGATAGGTAGTGAGGAGTGAAATCAAAAATTTGCACCCTTAGAAATCCTGAAGGCGGTGCTTGGGTTTCGGGGCCCCGTACGCGGCTAGGCTCCCAAAAAGTCCCACACATGTGGTATCCCCGTACTCAGGAGAAGCAGCAAAATGTATTTTGGGGTGCAATTCCACATATAACTATGGCATGTGTGAGCAATATATCATTTAGTGACAACTTTTTGAAAAAAAAAAAAAATCTTTTTTATTTTTGTCTTTATTCAATCACTTGGGACTAAAAAAAAAAATATTCAATGGGCTCAACATGCCTCTCAGCAAATAGCTTGGGGTGTCTACTTTCCAAAATGGGGTCATTTGGGGGGGTTTTGTACTTCTCTGCCATTTTAGCACCTCAAGAAATGAAATAGGCAGTCATAAATTAAAAGCGGTGTAAATTCCAGAAAATGTACTCTAGTTTGTAGACGCTATAAACTTTTGCGCAAACCAATAAATATACGCTTATTGGCATTTTTTTTACTAAAGACATGTGGCTGAATACATTTTGGCCCAAATGTTTGACTAAAATTGAGTTTATTAGATTTTTTTTATAACAAAAAGTAGAAAATCTCTTTTTTTTTCAAAATTTTCGCTCTTTTTCCGTTTATATCGCAAAAAATAAAAATCACAGAGGCAATCAAATGCCATCAAAAGAAAGCTCTATTTGTGGGAAGAAAAGGACGCAAATTTCGTTTGGTTACAAAATTGCATGACCGCGCAATTACCAGTTAAAGTAGTGCAGTGCGAAATTGAAAAAAGTGGTTAAATCCTTTTCTTTGAGTACATCACCTGACAGAGGTCCCGCCCCTCTTTTTGAGGATTCAATGTTTGCAACAAAACTGAAATGCTTCCTGTATGGGAGGGGTTATATAGGGGATCACTTCTTGGCTAAGACTTTACCAGTGTCCATTCACCTAGAGATGGCGTATAACCCAGTAGGTAATGAATATTAGCCTAACTCTGTGTCCCGTGATGTGCTCAAAGAAAAAGATTTTACAGGTAAGTATGACGAAAAAATCCTATTATATAGTGTAGTAATTTCAAATCCTAAAAATGAAATCACTATTATTGTGCTCACTTATATATACACGTTATAATGTGCCACTCAACACCTGGTGATACGTGTTTGTTATTCAGGTGTCTGAATACCCTTACCAGATCACAAATCTTTATCTCCTATATCTCCTATCGTTTTCTATAATGTAAACACTCATCCTCTAATCCTGATTACTTGAATTATCCCCAAACGAAAAAAGCTCAATGGTGTAATATGAACACACTAAAATTTTAACCAAACCTTAAAGAGGTTGTAAACCTCCCTGTGTAATTTGTTCGTTTACTTCCTCTTTAGGAAGCTCTTCTTAGGGGAGATTAAGTTCAGTTCAGCTAATCTTTCTTGCTTAGCCGAGCCCTTCATATCTCATATCAGTTTGCTTCCACCTTCTTTGCACTTTCTCCAGTTCCCCAATATTCTTTGTGAACTGTTGCCCAAAACTGAACTACATATTCTGGATGGGGTTTTATTAAGGATTTGAATAGGGGCAAAATGATCTCTCTTGTACCACATGCCAAGGTGAGCACTGAATGCAGGATCCTGTTCTCTAAGCAAACACTGCACGCCAGCCCCACTACCATGGAGTCTGGGTATGATTCCCAAGGTGTACTTGAGGTTAAGTGATCCAGAAACTACTAGTCAGCCATGAAGGAAATAAGCAGTAAAATTTTGATATAAGTGAGAAATCGAAAAAAAAAATTTGAGAAAAAAAGCATCCATAACCTAAGGACACTAGCAAATATCTGGAGGCTTTGTGGAGTAGAAGGGGTTATATTGATACACTAGAGGGCAGATCCAGCAAAGCTTTTGCCAGTGTCCAGTCATCTGATGGTGGCAGCATATAATCCATGGTCTATGAATCGATTATTTTGTCCTGTACTGTACAATGTTTGTTTGCTATAGCAATCCATAGGTGCTGTTTTTTATGAGAAAAGTGCTTAGCTACTGGTTATTGTATTCAATTGCAACATCACCCTATAGGACATGATGTACCTTCTAGATATAAGCGTAGTGATGCTTGGCCCACTAGGTGGTCCATTTGTTGTATGTTAGTAACTGGGCCAGCTGTAAACCTGCAGTGCAGACTAACACTTCCGTAAGTTTTACACTTATGACTACCGTGTTTCCCCGAAAATAAGACCTATCGCTATTTTCCAGGAGGGCTGCAATATAAGCCCTACCCCGAAAATAAGCCCTAGTTTGAGGTGCTTGTGTACTCCTATAATCCCCTGTTACAGCAGTGTGCTGTGTGTGTCTCTGTGATCTAGCCGTGTCAGGTGCTTTTGGTACAGAGCGGCGCTCAGCTGATCTACCCGCTGGTCTCCTCTTCTGTAGCGCTTTGGCGGGGTCACAGAAGGTACGGTAGTCTCAGTGCAGAGCCTCTGCAATCAATCAACATGTCATACTGTATGCGGTATGGATACTCCTGTCTCCGCAAGGTATTTACAGATCTTTTTTTCTTCACATGCTGGTGTACTCTTCCCCGCTCCGAGCATTGCAGAGGGGGGGGCGGGGTCCCCCGCTGGGATAGGTGGAGGGGAGCAGAGCTGAGGTGTTTGGCACTGTTGGATTGCAGGGGCACACACATTGTGTATTGTGTGCTACTGTAACAGAGGATTTTGGCATTTTAACTTTGTTCGAACTTGGGATTTCTGACAGGCAGGGAGACGGAGAAGACAGCACATTATATGGAAAGACCTACCCCGAAAATAAGCCCTACTGGGTCTTTTGTTGCAAAAATGAATACAAGACCCAGGCTTATTTTCGGGGAAACACGGTATATATCCTGATCAAACAGGTTTATTTTTTTTACTATATAGCCCACTTTTATATCTTCCAGTAATTGCACTGCTTCTTAACATCGAGACATACACATGGTTTTAATTTTTGCTCTGATTTTACTCTAGTAAATATAGTTTCATAACCCCTACTTAGTGTGGACAGTCGCTGGCCGCAGGCAGCTCAGCAAGGCTGCTATGAACTTGCATCGTGGATATTGCTCCGGCCCCTAGCCTGCCCCACAGCTAACATGTATTTTTGTTCTTGACATCGTTTCATCTCCCAGCTGCTGGCAACAGCCCTCAGCCTCTGATTGCCAACATTAATCCCTTCGTCATAAAATCTGTGAGAGAATACATTCTTGTAGGGCTCTTCTGTGTTCCTAAATGCATTGAATATGATTGTATATTGATGTGAGCTCAGCTTGTGCTGTAATGTTGCTGAGAGAGCTATGCTGTCTGCAGTTGTAGACCAAAATTACACCCATGTTTATTAACCTTTTCTTTAAATGTAATTTTAGAGAGAAGTTCTATCTTCCACTCGCCTGGGTCCTCTCCCTGCATCCTTCAATGTTCGTACGCTTCCTGCTCAGGCTATAGAGTACTGCTTTGCCTTCATCCAAGTGCCGCAAGATGTGAGTATAAAATTGAAGCTCATAAGCCTAATGAGACACTAATTCTAAATGTTAATTTGATGAATCTCGCTTGGTTCTTTCAGGAAGATGCCCGTACAGATGTGGTAGATAATGTGGTCCGTGACATTCAGAACACTCAGTGTCTTTTGAATGTGGAATATGCTGGAGCCAATTGTCCACATGTAACCCTGCAGTTTGCTGATTCTAAGGATGATGTGGGCCTAGGGTTGGTGAAAGAAGGCCTGGTCATGGTGGAGGTTCGCAAAGAAAAGCAGTTCCAGAAACTGGTAAGTAAACATGGCATTCTTGGATGACCAAGAGTCCTCTTATTAGTCTGTATCCAATACTATGTGGTAATAATGCAAAGGTAGATAACATGCATTTATCTCATCCTGCTGCTATTGAATTAGTAACAAAATGTTAAATGTCTTAAGGACATAACTTGACCAAGAACAGTCCTGTTTGTCTTTCTTACAACTTTTACAGTTGGTTTAAAACACTTAGTAGGGCAGACATCATTTGACATTCTGTTATATGTTTTATATTGACAAATTTTCTCCCCATATCAATTACAAGCAAAATGACACAGGTAAAGGATTTCTAATAAAGATTTATTGTCGCTGAAGAACTGACGCAGTGTAAATCATATAGCGTGACTGGCAACAGGCCCAGTTCTGTAGAGACCATTTTCCATATTTTTGACACACTGCTCAGAGGTTCTTGATAATCACCACATTTAACCACTTCAGCCCCGGACCAATTGTCAGCTTAAGGACCAGAGGTTTTTTTCAATTTCGCACTGCACTACTTTAACTGTAATTGTGCGGTCATGCAATTTTGTAACGAAACGAAATTGCGTCCTTTTTTCCCACATAGAGCTTTCTTTTGATGGTATTTGATTGCCTCTGTGATTTTTATTTTTTTGCGATATAAACGGAAAAAGAGCGAAAATTTTGAAAAAAAAAGAGATTTTCTACTTTTTGTTATAAAAAAAATCTAATAAACTCAATTTTAGTCAAACATTTGGGCCAAAATGTATTCAGCCACATGTCTTTAGTAAAAAAAAATGCCAATAAGCGTATATTTATTGGTTTGCGCAAAAGTTATAGCGTCTACAAACTAGAGTACATTTTCTGGAATTTACACCGCTTTTAATTTATGACTGCCTATTTCATTTCTTGAGGTGCTAAAATGGCAGAGAAGTACAAAACCCCCCCAAATGACCCCATTTTGGAAAGTAGACACCCCAAGCTATTTGCTGAGAGGCATGTTGAGCCCATTGAATATTTTTTTTTTTAGTCCCAAGTGATTGAATAAAGACAAAAATAAAAAATAATTTTTTTTTTCTTCAAAAAGTTGTCACTAAATGATATATTGCTCACACATGCCATAGTTATATGTGGAATTGCACCCCAAAATACATTTTGCTGCTTCTCCTGAGTATGGGGATACCACATGTGTGGGACTTTTTGGGAGCCTAGCCGCGTACGGGGCCCCGAAACCCAAGCACCGCCTTCAGGATTTCTAAGGGTGCAAATTTTTGATTTCACTCCTCACTACCTATCACAGTTTCGAAGGCCATAAAATGCCAAAATAGCACAAAACCCCCCCAAATGACCCCATTTTGGAAAGTAGACACCCCAAGCTATTTGTTGAGAGGCATGGTGAGTATTTTACAGCTCTCATTTGTTTTTGAAAATGAAGAAAGTAAAGAAAAAAAATTTTTTTTTTTCTTTTTTCAATTTTCAAAACTTTGTGACAAAAAGCGACATCTGCAAAATACTCACAATACCTCTCAGCAAATAGCTAGGGGTGTCTACTTTCCAAAATGGGGTCATTTTGGGGGGTTTTATGCCATCTGGGCATTCCATGGCCTCCGAAACTGTGATTGGCAGTGAGAAGTGAAATAAAAAAATTACTCCCTTAGAAAGCCTGAAGGCGGTGCTTGGTTTTTGGGGTTCCGTACGCAGCTAGGCTCCCAAAAAGTCCCACACATGTGGTATCCCCGTACTCAGGAGAAGCAACAGAATGTATTTTGGGGTGTATTTCCACATATGCCCATGACATGTTTGAGCAATATATCATTTAGTGACAACTTTTTGTAAAAAAAATATATATATTTTTTTTTTTTCATTATTCAATCTCTTGGGACAAAAAAAAAAAATATTTAATGGGCTCAACATTGCTCTCAGCAAATAGCTTGGGGTGTCTACTTTCCAAAATGGGGTCATTTGGGGGGGGTTTGAACTGTCCTGGCATTTTATGCACAACATTTAGAAGCCTATGTCACACGTCACCCACTCTTCTAACCACTTGAAGACAAAGCCCTTTCTGACACTTTTTGTTTACATGAAAACATATTTTTTTTTTGCAAGAAAATTACGTTGAACCCCCAAACACTATATATATTTAAAGCAAAGGCCCTACAGATTAAAATGGTGGGTGTTGCATTTTTTTTTTCCACACAGTATTTGCGCAGCGATTTTTCAAACGCATTTTTTTGTGGAAAAAATACACTTTTTTTTTTTTTAATGCACTAAAACACACTATATTGCTCAAATTTTTGATGAAATAAAAAATATGATCTTAGGCCGAGTACATGGATACCAAACACGACATGCTTTAAAATTGCGCACAAACACGCAGTGGCGACAAACTACATACATTTTTAAAAGCCTTTAAAAGCCTTTACATGATACCACATTAGATTCACGGAGGAGGTCTACTGCTAAAATTACTGCCCTCGATCTGACCTTCGCGGTGATACCTCACATGCATGCTGCAATTGCTGTTTACATATGACGCCAGACCAACGCTCGTGTACGCCTTTGCGCAAGAGAAGGGGGGGCAGGGGTGCTTTTTTTTTTTTTTTTTAGTTTTTTTTTTATTTATTTAGCTTTTTTATTCTATTTTTAAACTGTTCCTTCCATTTTTTTTCTTTGTTATGATTTTTATTGTTATCTCAGGGAATGTAAATATCCCTATGATAGCAATAGGCAGTGACAGGTACTCTTTTTTTGAAAAAATTGGGGTCTATTAGACCCTAGATCTTTCCTCTGCCCTCAAAGCATCTGACCACACCAAGATTGGTGTGATAAAATGCTTTCCCAATTTCCCAATGGCGCGGTTTATATCCGGGAGGGGGGACATTCCCTCCTACTGCTTGTAAAAGCAGTCTAGAGGCTAATTACCCGCTAGAATTGCTTTTACATGAAAGCCGATCACTGGCTGAAAAGAATGATACCAAGATGATACCTAAACCTGCAGGCATCATTCTGGTATAACCATTCAAAGTCCAGCAACATACTGGACATATATTGTAATCTTTTTTTTTTTCATGCAGCCTCTTGGCTGAACGAAAAAAAGAGATTGATTGGTGGGTATGCCCACCATTAGAATACCTCCCTTCATCCACCCACTTCTAATGATGGGCATACATGCACCATTTATATATGCCGATGCATGGGGGCATCCTCCCGCAAAAGTTATGCCGTGTACACACGGTCGGAATTTCGACCGTATGTACGTGGCATTAGGAGCCAATCGCTCCTCCCCGCCCCCTGCTGCCCCCATGCTTCGGCATATATGCTCTTTTTTTTAACTGTGGTGGTGAAATCACCTCCTACAGCGTTGGAGTCGCGGCTTTATGTATCGTGGGAGCAAACGCTGTTGCTGTCAAGATAAATAAATCCGCGCTGCAACTGAATGGCGCACCTGAAAAAAATGCTTAACACTAATACACAGTAAACAAAATTACATACCTGAAAAGCAAGCATGATAAAACATGATAAAACATAATAAAACATTGCAGAATAGAATGGAGTAAAAAAAGAGCAACAATAGAGAGAGAGAGAGAGAGAACAATAAAACGACAACTATTTTTGTTTTTTTTTATTTTTTTGAGATTCACAGGTAAAAAAGCTCCTGACTGTTAGCGACTGAATCAAAACGCTACCACAAAAAAATGTTAGCGATCGCAGGGATCAGGCCTGACTCTGCGAACACTGCAGTTATGTGTGCTTAGTGTTTTGTAAGTGACAGTGATCGATCGATACTGCACTTGGGTGGGCTGGGCTGGGCGGAGGGGGAAAACGCAGGTGCTAGCAGGTATCTGGGCTGATCCCGCTAACAATGCGTTTTTTTGGAACCCTAAACTGCTGGGACGCTAGTATAGATCTGATCAGATCAGATATTGATCTGTTCAGATACTATACCACTAAGGGAGGTGTATGCTTTGCGCGTGGGTGTTTGCGGTACTGGCACTAACCTGGGGCGACGCAGACCTTATTTGACCCTAAAACCTAATTGATATCACCCGCCGGGCGATCAGGGGGTTAAACCGTTATTGGGTAATAAATGGCGGGTGCCCTGACAGTATAAAAAACAAGCTAACTAACCAGCGTCACCCGTAACAGTAATACAAAAAAAAACTGGTTACCTAGCGACACTAATGCAGGGATCAGAAAAACGATCGCTTAGTGACACTGGCAAAAGGGGGTGAAAGGGTTAACTAGGGGCAATCAGGGGGTTAAACCTTTATTAGGTAATATATGGGGGTACCTGACGCTATATAAAAACCTGACGGGGAACCTAAATAACGAAATAACTAACTGGCTAACCAGCGTCACCAGTGACATTTTATACGGTGATCACTGGTGAAAGGGTTAACTCTAGGGGCAATCAGGGGGTTAAAACCTTTATTTAGGTTGTAATATGGGGGTACCTGACCTATAAACCTTTTTATGAACCTATATAAACATGGCGGTTAACCTAAAAAAAAACTGGTTACCACACACTAATGCAGCGATCAGAAAAACGATCGCTTAGTGACACTGGCAAAAGGGGGTGAAAGGGTTAACTAGGGGTCAGGGGTTAAACCTTTATTAGATATAGATGGGGGTACACCACATTAAATAACGAAATAACTAACTGGCTAACCACATACGGTGATTACAAAGGGTTAACTCTAGGGGCAATCAGGGGGTTAAAACATTTAGGTTGTAATATGGGGGTACCTGACCTATAAAACTATTTATGAACATTAAAACATGTTTTCCTGGCACAATGCAGCGAGAAAAACGATGCACTGGCAAAAGGGGGTGACAACTAGGGGCAAGAGAAAAAAAGTCAACTGACACTAAATGCAGTGATCAGTAAATAAATGGCAATTAGTGACAGTGACTTTTGATCTGGGGGGTGATAGGGGGGTGTTTTGTGTGCCTAACTGTTGGTGTCAAGCATTTACATGTTCCCGCTCGGCGTCTCCGGTCATCTCACAATGATGCATTCAAAACCACTTTTTATCGCTCCTGAGCCGACATGCTTAGAAATGTCTGAGGTTTTTATCTAATGGGGCGTTTGTTTAAACATGGTTTTGTCAAAAGTAAGAAAATCTGCTGTTTACTTTACTGATGATGTTCAATTTTTATCTGTTTTGATGAACAAAATCTGCTTTTACTATGCTGAAACTTTATAGCTCATTTTGGGGGACAATTTCACATCACCCGTGTGACTACTTTTTCACTGTCAGATGCAATTTATTAAATAATTCCATATATAAGTACTTTTAGCAATTTTTTCAGTAATATTTGTCAAGCAAGCAATGTGTGAGGCCTGTTGAACTATCTATAGATCAGTGTGAGAATAACAGGATTAATAAACCATGGAGCACCTTTTGGTCATGATGATCTGATACTTAGTAATTCTGGTACATATTTCCATAGAATAATGTACGTTTCGGCTACATATAATCTCATTGCAGAGAGCATACAAATAATGAGGTATACTGTGTCAGCTGGCAGTGTCCAAATTACCTGCCATTTAATGGAAAACGTATCTTGCGGCCACATCAGGACAACAAAAACTCAAGCTGACAAACTGTGGCTGCCACAGCCCTCCCCCTGCACAACTCAATACCTCATTAACGGACTTATTTACAGGAGTAATTTTAATTGATATTCAGCTGACGATATTGACTACTATAAGCCCCAGTGCCCAGCTAATGTAAATCAATAGAGTGAAAATTCATAGCATCCAAGAACTGGAAGCTGTCCCTTCCAATCTTATGGACATGATGAAGTGTGTCATGATTAAGCCGACAACTCGCTGTCCTTGCAACTAAAATACATATGTCTGTTGATTCAGCATCATCAGGTTATTTCCTGCCTGTCCAGAAGGAATATTTAATAATTTTACAAAAATCAAGTAAATTACAACTCCTTTAGTTGCAGCTCTTTGATTTATTATCATTGTGCCAACATTAAAAACATTAAATCTAAGGTATGGTTGCACCTCGGTGCTTCTGGTTGCAAGTTAACGATCTTAAGTGTATCACATTTTTCATTAGGATATTGCAAGAAACTGCTTTTAGCAAGCTAACTATTCTCCTCCTTCTGCCCATTTTTATTTTTGAAAATGGGTTAATATGCTTGGCTTTTCTGATCATGCTACCCTCTTGGCTGTCTTTGTTGGCAGACCCAAACTGACTCCTCTACAAGCTTGTGTAATCAGTAGCTTTGTTGGGCTTCGTTACAGCTCTGCAATCAGGGGATGTTGGCTTTCTACATTACACTGAGCCTCGCAAGCGTTATCCCTGACACGATAACCTCTTCACAATAGATGTTCAGATTTCTGGAATCACAGCAGTTTGTTGTTAATCTGCTCTAGGAGTTAAACTTGGTGAATGTGATGCACTAAGAGTGACAAAACCTTAGTTTTGGTGTTGTAATTATAACATTTCAGTATACTTAAATTTAGTTTGCTCTTTTTGTAGTAGATGTTAATGTACGTAATGCTATATTCTTTTTTTCTAAACAGGTTGCAGAGTATTTTAACGCTCAGGAATCTGCAAAAGCTTCCAGGGTAAGTAGACATATTGTGGTAGTTACTACAGATGAGCTCCTTTTATTCTATAATGTTAGATGCTGTTTTTGCACGTCAGGAATTATTGTTCTCGTCAGATTGTATAAAACAACCAACTTAACTGCAGTATAAAGTACAATTGCAATGACTTCCAGCAATGCTTCCTTAAATATGTTTGGAAATAATCATCTTCTGACTGAAAAGCTTGCTTTGTGTTGTGGAATTCAGTCAAGACCACTTGTCTTACGGTTAACATAAAGATGTTTATTGAATCATACACATGTGGGGACCTTCTATAGGGGAGAAGGCCCAAAATGTGTTGTATTTTAAGAGGTATTTATACAGTGTAGAAAGCACATAAATGATTAGTCAACAGTGTTTACAATCGCTAAAGCATTACTAATTTGGAGTAGATTGGGGGCGTGGCCTGGACGGGCATGTGAGTGGGCATGCTTCACAGAGCTCCCTCGTGTGATCCTAATATTATCTGGTCTCCAGCTTGCATCCTGCCACCTAAAGCACTCACTTGGCAGTTAGATACTCCAGAGCTCCACGCTAGCCTGTCACTGCCCTTCTTAGCTGCCGCTATGCCACGGGGAGAAGCAGAGAGGAGCCCGCGGATTACCAAAATTGCCCCAAATACCCCCCCCCCCCCTTCAACCAGGGACACCAAAATTGTGGCCCAGCAGGCAGCCGCTTCCCACAAAGGGATAGAGGATATTAAAAACAGGCTACACCGCAATAGTGTGCCCATAGTGGGGATGCCGGAAAAATCAGAGGGTAGGCTAGGTTTCTAGACACCTTTTGACAAAGAGGCGTTTACCCTGTTGTTTGTGGTGGAAATGGCTCATCGCACTCCACCCTGCTCATTAACTCAAGGCTACCCTCCAAGGCCTATGCTAGCACACCTCCTTAACTACAAGGACTGTGAAATTATCCTGAGACTATCCAGGTAGAAGGCGTATAATATAGTGAACAGATTGCTTTTCAAGTTCAACAATGTCAAGGCACAGCTGCGGCCGCTGCAGCTCTCCTATGCTATACCCTGCTAAATTTGGGTTACTGCTAATGGCCAGACCCACTTCTTTGAATCCGCAACCGAGGTGGCCACCTGGTTGAACTGCAATCAGTACAGTCTGTACCAACGTCCAGCACCTGAGGAAGGGGAATGATAATCCAGGAGATGCCTGTTTTCCATATTCCTGTGCCTATGGGAGCTCCTGTCTCTTTCTACATGCCCACAATTCCTCTGGCTGGGGATCCACTATCAGTAGTGATGTAAAGCAAGAGTAGTACAACAGCACCTTCCTTTTGTTACTACTTGCCAAATGTGCACTCACTATCTTGAATGCATAACTGTTGCAGCAGACCTTTTTGTTTTTGATTTTGTTTTTGGTACTTTTTGTTGATACGTTTTATTTCCCAAGGTGTCTTTCAGGACAGCACATAAGAGATCGTGACTCCTCCCGCTGGACCACAGGAAACGCCTCCTTCCTCCACATCTTTAAAGGGAGGCACCTCCCAACCACACATCAGTTTTTGTTTCCTTCAGCCCGGAAGGAACATCTTATGAGGGAGCCATGATCTCTTGGGTGGTCCTAAAAAACAGGGAGTCCTCAACTTTGTTTTTTTTTTCCTTTGTTTCAAGACCCCAGCCCCCCCGCATTACCAGCTTCTGCTGCAGTAACGGGCTCCTCTTTTCCCCTAGAGACACTGATGGTCCGGTGACCCACTCCAGTCTCACCATTTTGCGGGGGTCGAGAAGTGTCTCGGCTGTGCCAGAAGTGACGTTTCCTAAGAGCATGTCACCGGGTAAACTTCCGGTGCTCGGGCACAGGGGGAGGAGGCAGGGCAGGAGCTGGCACCTATTTCCGCTTCCGGTCCAGTGCAATGGCACTATGGGAGTTCGGAAGTGGCTTGTGAAGCCACGTGTGGAGTGCTGCACCCCCGCTATGGAGGACGTGGCATCTGCAGTGCACCAGCGAGGCTCAGGTAGGGGGCAGTTGATCTGCCTGTTCCGTTACTTGGGGTTCCCGTCTTCCTTTTTCTCCCCCCAGGTGGCGGGGTCTGTCTGAGCACTTTTTGTTTTTGCCTTTTTTTTTTTTTCTCTCAAACCAAAAGCTCTGACCCAGGCAAAGGGAGATGCCCTTGATGCAAAGCTAAAATGGGAGAGAATTGGAAGAAAGCCCTATGCAGCACTTGCATTGCTTCTTTAGCCAAAGCAGAATCTGCTTCCATCTGTGATGACTTGGTTACCTCAGTAATAAAGGAACTCTATGCCACGATTCAGTCATTCAGTGACTCATTGGTCAATCCGGCTGCTAGCCAGCCCTCCACATCTGAATCTTACCAGGGTTCACTTTCTGTCCTGGTATTATGGACTCTATCAGAAGGTCCTTCCACCAGGGAAAAACAATCCCCCGCTCCTTCCAATGATGGTTCGGAAGAGGAGGACAGTGAAGGGGCTGAAATGGCCCCCTCCAAGTTTAAACTATCCCTGGAAGAGGTTGAGGGGCTTCTTGGAGCCATACAAGTTACAAAGTTAAAAAGGAGCTAACACTGCATGATCATATGTATGCGGGTCTAAGTGAGCCTAAGGGGTGGACATTTCTGGTACATTCTGTCATTTTAGATTCCAGAAAGAATGGCAAGAACCGGAGAAAAACTTTTTCTCAAGGGCCCACAAGAGATGCATTCCTTTTTGAGGAAGACCCATCTACCGTATGGAACAAGGTCCCCAAGCTAGACACTGCCTTCTCCCAGGTCTCTAGGTACAGCGACCTAGCCTTTGAAGACATGGGGATCCTACGGGATCCGATGGATAAGTAAATGGATCTTTTGCTCAAGAGATCTTGGCAATCGATCATGAGCAATTTAAAACCAGCCATGGCTATGACATGCGTAGTTGGTTAGAAACCTAGAATATTGGGTTAAACAGCTAAAAGCTCATGTGTTAGCAGATTCACCCAAGCAGGAGATATTAGATTCTTCCACTACCTTGTCCTCCGCGGTAGCATATATGGCGGACATTTCAGCCGAAGCAATTAGAATGTCGGCTAGATCAGCAGCCTTAACAAATTCGGCAAGAAGAGCATTGTGGCTAAAGACTTGCGATGCAGCACCAAAGAGTAAGCCCTGTGGGATTCCCTTTTTGGGTGACCTCATTGGTCCTGATCCAGATGCCATCCTAGACAGGGCAGCCAATAAGAAGTCGTCCTTTCCGGTAAAGAAGAAACAACCCCCAAATCACCTTTTTTTTACCTCAAAGAGCTCAGGAGCAGGACGAGTCCCAGAGGAGGAGTAAAAATCGGTCCGCACAAAAAGCTAAAGTCTAGTGCAGAATCCTTTTTCATCCTCCTGCTCAAGTTGGAAAATCACAATGACTCGAGCCTGCGGGTGGGTGTAAGGCTGCAAAGTTTCCTTTCGCAGTGGTCAGCCATAATGCCTAATCAGTTCATCCTGACAACTTTCTCAGGGCTACGCAATAGAATTTACGGCATCTCCCCCAAGATTTCTTGTGACGGATACCCCAAAGGAACCAGTAAAAGCCCTGGCCACGAAGTCCTTGTTAAAGGAGCTGATGCAGCAGGGTGTAGTGGTCCAAGCGGCAAAAGGGATTTTATTCTCACATTTTCTTGGTAAAAAAACAAACAGGAAAACTCTGATTGATCCTCAACCTAAAACCTCGAAACAAGTCCGTCAGGTTAAGAAGGTTCAAGATGGACTCTATTTTCTCAGTCAGAAATCAACTGACCCCAGAATGTTACATGGCGTCAATAGACTTAAGGTATGCATACCTGCATGTCCCAATTTCACTACATTCCCAGAGTTATCTCAGGTTGGCAGTAAAGATGGAAGGCGTGATGCATCATCTACAGTTCAAGGCCTTGCTGTTCATTCTGTCATCCGCGCCACGGATCTTTACGAAGGTGGAAGCACTAGCTCCACTTCGTCTTCATCAAATAATTCCATATTTGGATGACCTTCTATTCTTCACTTCCTCGAGGGAGAGGTTACAAAATGACTTGGTCAGAGCATGCAAACCATCTGGAATCTCTAGGATGGATTCTGAACCTCCAGAAGTCCTCCCTAGATCCGTAGATCCATCACAGGAGGTTCGGTCTATCAGATCAATCAAAACAGAAGATTTTTCTTCCACAAGAAAAAAAGGGCAAGGTTCAGTGCACAGTGTTGATGCTGCAGGCCAACCAGCTGATAACGATAAGGCAGATAATGTCAGCATTATGGGTTCTGACCCCGACAATGCCGGCTATTCAGTGGGTGAGACTACACCTAAGGAGTTTACAGGCCTTCCTACTAAAGTTATGGGATCACAGCTTAATATCGCTGGACACGGAGGTGAAGATTACAGCCAAAGTAAGAGTGAGAGGTCACTATGGTGGTGGAGGAATCGGGAGATCCTATCAAAGGGTCTTGTTTGGGCCTTCCCAGTTGAAAGAACAGACGACAGCTCCTGGGGACGGGGGGCCCACTTGGAAGAACATTTTGCCCAAGCAAGCTGGGCCAAGGTGGAGGTGATAAGGTCCTCAAATTAGAGAGTGTTAAATGCCAATCGCTTTAACTCTAGTGATATTCGCTCAGGCTCTCCAGTATTGCCACGTTCAAGTGTTGACAGACAATGCCGCAGCTGTGGCTTATCTAAACAGACAAGGGGGCACAAGAAGCTAGTCTTTACAAGCCCTGGCAACAGAGATTCTTCTATGGGCAGAGAAGCATTTTCTATCCTTGTCGGCAATCCACCTAATGGGGACCCTGGACAGAGTAGCGAATGTCCTAAGAAGGTACCCCATTCAAGAAGCAGAGTGGTCTCTGAATACAGAGGTCTTTGCGATAATTTCCAGTATGTGGGAACAACCAGAGGTGGACCAGTTTGCCTCAAAGGAGAATGCTTAGGTTCCTCAGTTTATTTCTCTGAACAATCTCGATGGGTCACTAGGGACAGATGTCCTGGCCCATCATCAAGATTTCACCTCTGTTATGCTTTTCACCCATTCCAGTTAATTCCACTGCTGTTAAAGAAGATTAAACGGGAGGGGGTACCAGTCATTCTAATTACTCCCATTTGGCCGAAAAGGGCCTGGTTCTCAACCGTTCTGGGTATGGCAACCAGGCCTTGTTGGCATCTACCTCTCAGGCAAGATTTGCTAACCCAAGGTCCAGTAAATCACTTAGATGTGGCCAGGCTGTCCCTTGCAGCATGGTATCTGAGTAGCAGCTCCTAAAGTGTAAGGGGTTTTCGGACTATCTGGTTACAATGTTGCTATCAGTTAAGTACAAAAAAGGTAACCAGAACCATCTATACTAAAGTCTGGAAAGTCTATAACTCATGGTGCATGTCATCTACCCAAGACCCAAAGAAACTTGTATCCATCTTGGAGTTTTTGCAGGAGGGGTCAGATAAGGGACTAGCAGTGAGTACCTTAAAAGTACAGGTTGCTGTGCGAGTGGTCGTCTTAGAAAAATCTGTGGCCGCCTAAGCTCTGGTAGTTAAATTTTTAAGGCTCTTACAAGATCAAAGCCAGCACCGATTAAAAATTTCCCAAAGTGGGACTTGTTGGTAGTCCTGCAATCTCTAGCAGGGAGTCCGTTTGAACCTCTGGAAGAAACATCACTCAAATGTCTCACTCTTAAAGCTATTTTCCTGATCCCCATTATATCAGCACGCAGGATTAGCAAGCTACACGCTCTGTCATGTCAATTATGGAACCTTGCCTATCAAAGTTATCCTTAGGATGGACCCATAATTCTTACCAAATATAGCTTCAATTCATAATCGTTCACAAGATATTGTTCTCCCAACCTTCTGTGCTAACTCGTCGGGGGAGGAGGAAATCTTTTTTCATTTGTTGGATGTCAAAAGAATTTTGTTACCTTACCTAGATAAGAACAAAGGACTTTAGACAGTCAGACTCGTTATTAGTCCTTTTTTTCAGGCAACAGGAAAGGTTGCCAGGCTTCTAAAGGATTAATAGCCAGATGGGTGAAATGATCCATCCTGGAAGCGTACTCGCATGCGCGTTTGTCCCCACCAGCTGGAATTTGTGCACATTCAACCAGAGCGCTTGCAACCACTTGGGCAGAAAGAGCTGGTGCCACCCCTCAACAAATTTGCAAGGCGGCAATGTGGTCAGGTTTTCGCACATTTGTTTTACATTACAGGCTTCCTTACCCCCTGTACCACAGCTAGCGATCTTGCATTCTGTCCACGTTGCGTTATTCAGTTTGTGACTCTAGTGTTGACTTTGACTCCTTTATGGCCCCGCAACCTGCTCAGGGTCCAATTGCCATGTACTTTACATCCGGGTTGCTTGGCCCTTGGCACCCACAAGAGATGTAGTGGTTGGTAGCCCTGTGGCTGTATATCAGTTCTCCCCTTTCATGTATTCCACACTGTTGCCTAAATGTTGTTTCCTATAATAGTATGGTATGTTAGGGGCTTGAATAGCCCTCTAAAGCACACTATGATCTCCACATGCCTCCGAAATTTCCATCCAGCTGTAGTAAGTTTGCAAGAAACTCACCTGACTCCAGAGACAGCACAGTGCTTGCACTACTTCTGGGTGTGCAAAGGGTATCATTCCACTGACACTTCATACTCTCAGGGTGTCAGTGTTCTGGTACACAAATCTTTGGTATTCCAGGAATTGGACTCAGGTGGACTCAGAGGGCCGGTTTGTGTTTTACTCTAAACTTTACTTTAGTGTTGGCTTTTGTATATATATGTCCCGCTCCCATTTTAAAGGGAAGTCTTGAAAATCCTAATGACATACTGTTGTCCGCCTTCTGACAGACATCCCTAGACTGCCCTGGAAACTCAACACTTTTGGCTTCAGGTCTTTAGGTATTCAGGTATTTACGCCACACGACTGTATTGCTCGGCGGCTTAATGATTTCTTTCATGATCATGCCTCGCATATAGACCCTCTTAAAAAATGGGAGGCCTTTAAAACAGTACTTGGGGGAATATTTATTGCTAAAATCCAGGCTTTAAAAAAGAGAAGAGATCTTCTGAGTTACACTCCTGCATGGAGGATCAGGTTGGACAACTTGAACTTGCATGGGGCAGCACAGTGGTGTAGTGGGTAGCACTCTCACCTAGCAGTAAAAAGGGTCGCTGCTTCCAATCCCAACCACGACACTACCTGCCTGGAGTTTGCATGTTCTCCCTGTGCCTGCATGGGTTTCCTCTCGGTACTCCGGTTTACTCCCACACTCATAGACATGCTGGTAGGTTAATTGGCTTCTGTCCAAAATTGGCCCTAGTATATGAATGTGAGTTGGGGATCTTTGATTGTGGGCTCCTTGAGGGTAGGGACCGATGTGAGTGTGCGATGTATGTGTGGAGCGCTGCGTAAATTGACGGCGCTATATGGGTCCCTTTTAAATGGGGATAATTGTAGACACACACCCACTCACTCAGGTTGAACTGGATGGACTGGTGTCTGGTGTGACTGGTGTTCAACCTTACTATGTAACTATATATCGTTCAGCCTACTGATTTGGCTCAGAAGGCCTGGATGTTGGCTCAAGATGCTCCTGATCGTTTTGTAATGTTTTGTAACATGTTACACATATATTCCGGGTGTAACATGTTACAAACGGTCCAGGGCTCTGTCCGCCCAGCCGGCTGGGTCACTCATTCACAGTGTACTGTGACTGGGAAAATGACAAGGTCCGGCAGCCTTTGCGGCTGTCAGCTTGTAGTTTTCAATAAACTACCATGGCGCTGTGGTAGTTCATTCTCTCTTCCTGTCAGATTGCCCGTATGGAATGTACACACACAACCCAAGATAAATAATTTCTGTAATAAATATGCACACACTTAAACGAATACTTTATTGAAGCACCTTTTGATTTTATGATGGCATTCATTCTATTGGGATAGGAGTCTATCAGTATGGCAGAACACTCCAAATCTGTCAGATTTTAGGTACATCGCCTGTGCACGGCCCTCTTCAGGTCGCCCCACACATTTCCAATTGAATTCAGATCTAGGCTCTGGCAAAACTTTGATCTTCTGATGAAGTCATTCCACATAAGTCCATTCACCTTGACTAAAGCCCCAGTTCCAACTGAAGAACAGACCCAAAGCATAATGCTGCCACCACCATGCTTCATTGTGGGTATGGTGGGCATTATGGTCAAAAATGGACTTTAGGACCATAACACATTTTCCCACATGCTCTTAGACAATGTAGGTTTTTGCAAAATGTAGCTAGGCTTGGATGTTTTTCTTAGTAAAAAAAGGCTTCTGTCTTGCCATTCTACCCCACAGCCCAGCCAAATAAATGATACAGGATATGTTTGTGACACACAACCAGTACAACCAGAAATTCTTGCAGCTCCCTTTTAAAAGAGAAGTGCAGGAATGTAAAAAATAAACAAGCATACATACTCACCTAGATGGATGCAGCATCGGTCTAATGCTGCATCCTTGCCTTTCCACCTCTACAAAGACAACTGATCTCTCAGGTCTCGTGTTCTTTGAGCAAAGAGATGGTGACTGCTTGTTTGAACGCCAGGCTATGGAGGGTGTGGGAGCCGCTGGCTCAGTTTCCCAGCAGTGCACACTTTAACGTCAGGATCCCTGGACCGCACAGCCTGACAGCAGATTTTAGCCTGCTGTCAGCTGAAGCTGGGTCACAGGAGTGCAGAACTAATTGCACTCCTGTGAACCACAGGAGAAGTAGGGCCAAAAAAGCTTTGGCCCTGCTTCACCTTTTTATTTTTGCTGTAGGCCCCTTGGGAGCCTCCCACGCCAGAAAATGTGTTCACCTGAAGAAGATCCACGTTTTGGAACGGCCCAGCCAGAGCCCAGACTTGAATCCAATTAAAAATTGCTGTAAAAAAATCAAAAGATGCTTCAACAAAATAGTTTAAAGTGGTTGTAAAGGCTAGCCATTTTGTTTTTACCTTACAGCAGGGAATGCACTTATGTTTTTACCTTAGTGCATTCCCTGCTCTAAGGTAAACGTTCACCCCCCTCACCTCCTAAGTCCTCACTCAATCCAGTGCTGTGCCCCCTGTATTTTCTTTCTCCTCTCTCCCTGCATTCACAGGACAGAGAGCTCATTTATCTTCTGATCTCAATTAATTCCTGTGAGCAGGGGGTGGGGCCAAGCTGCTCTGTGTGTGTCAATAGATGCACACAGCCCAGCTTGGGATCGAGCCTGCACGCATGGCCCCATGGGAATCGGCTTCCTCTGGTGACATACGTAGAAGAGGAGCCAAGAGTGGTGGTGGGGTGCAGAAGAGGAATTATTGCACAGAGCAGGCAAGTATACCATGTTTTTGAAAGAAAAATAATAATTTTACAACCGTTTTAACCACTTGCTGCCCTCCATATAGCAAAATGACGGTGGCAAAGTGGTTTCAATATCATATGACGTCGCCAGGATATCAAGCCGTACCGGGGGCACGCATCGCAGCTGCGATGTATCAGTCTGACACATGGCAGCACCGATGTAGGTAAAGAGTCTCTGACGAAGACTCTACCACGTGATCAGCCATGTCCAATCACGGCTGATCACAGTGTAAACAGGAAGAGCCGTTGATCAGCTTTTCCTCTCGCGTCTGTTAGACGCGATTAGAGGAGTGCCGATCGGCTGCTCCTCTGACAAGAGGGGGGGGGGTCTGTGCTGTTTATCAGAGGATACCCACACGGGACCACCAGGGATGCCACTAGGACCACCCGGTATGCCACTGATTGGCAGGCATTGTTTGGCATAAATCCATACCATCAATTAGTGTACATCAGTGCCTCCTATCGGTGCCCATGTGTGCCGCATCTGTACCCATCAGTGCAGCATATTAGTGCCCATCAGTGCCCGTCAGTGCAGCACCATTAGTGAAGGAGTAAACTTTTTCTTTAGCAGAATATAAAAATCCCAGAGGTGATCAAATACCACCAAAAGAAAGCTCTATTTGTGGGAACAAAATGATAAAAATTTAGTTTGGGTACAGTGTTGTATGACCGCGCAATTGTCATTTAAAGTGCGACAGCGCTGAAAGCTGAAAATTGGTCTGGAAGGTGTACAAGTGCCTTTTATTGAAGTGGTTAAGGGTGTGATAATTTACTGTATGCAACCACATAATTGTAAGATTTAATTTTTTTTCCCTCCTTGAAGATTAGGTTTTGTTTTTAATTGAATTGCAGTTATTATAGGTCACATTAAGGCCCCTTTCACACAAGTAGTCCGATCGGATTTGCATGTCTTTTTTTTTTTCAGGTAAACCCGATTGGACCCTCCATTCTCCTCTATGGAGTGGCGGATATAAACAGACTTGTGTCTGTTTACACCCACCTACCTCTAATCCGATCCAACAAGAACAAATTGAAGGGTATCTGTTCCCCTTCAGCTGATCAGATCGGAGAACCATCCGGTGTAAACAGACAGCTGGTCCGTTTACATCTGACTGCGCATAGAGCAGAGCGTGCTGTGTCTTTGTCCACTCTTCATAAGGAGAGCAGACTTGGACTTGTCATCTGCCCCCTCCGCTGAGCAAGGGATCAGTGGACAGGTCCCCTGCTGAGAGAAACAGATCCCACCCATGTGAAAGGGGCCTAAGGATGGAAAAAGTGTAAAGTGATTTATCTCCGTCTGATTTTTTTTTCTTTTTTACATCTCAAAAAAACGGCATTTTATAGGGGTGTGTAGACTTTTATATCCGCTGTGTGTACGTGTGTATTAAATTTTCTTTTTTTCTTTAAGCTGAACCTCTGGCGCTATGGTGATTTCAGAGCTGATGATGCGGATGAATTTGGATACAACCGCTAGAAAAATGCCATTCCAAAGATGACCGAAGCCCACCCTGTTCTCTGCTGCCATCCAGATTTCTGCTGCCTGCTTTCCATCTTGCACATCATCCCCATATCAAATCACTCCTCTAATCTAAGAGGAGAGTTTCCAGCCAACACCACCATATACACTGGAGGGAGCGTACAGGGTTAAACCTGGACAAACATTTGTATCATGCAGATTTCCTGAAAAATCAGTTTGTACATCAACTGCTAATTTTTACATGTTTTTTTTTTTTCTTTTTTTTTTTTTTAAAAGCAAAATACATATATACGCGGGCTGATATTTAGTTTTGTACTTTCCAGTAATTCAGTCCTGAATCCTGAAATCAGATCCTAACGGTTGATTGTCAAAGTTTTATCTGTCCTTTTCCAATAGTATTTTCCCCTCCTTTATCCAATGTCCAGGGTCATATGTTTTGTCTTGTGTATTTAATGGCTCAATAAAGTACATCGTATTAAATTCTTTATGTTGTAAATTGTGAATTATTGTGATGTAAGGACTTCAGTTAATGGAACCCCACCTAATTAAAGCATGTACAAATCACTCTGGGATCCAAACGGATAACAAAAAGGTCTTAAGTACCCATCAGGACACACATTTTGACTCCTTTACCTAGAGAACAAGTATGTGTGCGTATGATTAGTCAGGACACTTGATTCTAGTGTCCCCAAAATACAAAAAATTTAAATGATAATATATATAAAATATTGTTTCCTTTTTTTTTTGTTTTACATACAGTGCAGTAAAGCATCTTCATATGACTGGTGTGGCGGCATTCAGGTATACTGACCAGTTTAACCACTTCAGCACCGGGCCATTTTAAACCCTTCCTTACCAGAGCACTTTTTGTGATTCGGCACTGCGTCGCTTTAACTAACAATTGCGCGGTCGTGCGGCGTTACACCCAAACAAAATTGACGTCCTTTTTTTCCCACAAATAGAGATTTCTTTTGGTGGTATTTGATCGCCCCTGCGTTTTTATTTTTTGCGCTATAAACAAAAGAAGAGCGACAATTTTGAAAAAAAAACTATTTTTTACTTTTTGCTATAATAAATATCCATTTTTTTTTAAAAAAAAACAATTTTTTTACTCAGTTTAGGCCGATACGTATTCTTCTACATATTTTTGGTAAAAAAAATCGCAATAAGCGTTTATTGATCGGTTTGCGCAAAAGTTTGCGCAAAAGTTATATCGTCTACAATATAGGGGATAGATTTATTGCATTTTTTTTTTCTGGACAAACAGACCAGGTAACTAACCTGGGGAGACTGCCGCCCCTGCATCCCTGAGTGCAAGCGGAGGTCAGGGGGGTTTCCTTCTCAGCTCCGAGTGCGGAGCACAGGTACAGGTCCTGCCGTTCCATACCTCCAGCGGCGTGTGGCGCTCGCAGCGCGGAACACGCTGGGTATAGGGACCGGCGTTGTCAGTGGCGGGTGACGTCACATCCGACAAAAGGGGCGTGTACTTCCGGGTTCGCGGTTTCCGGTTCCGGCCGCGAATCATGAAAAGGAGGCCAGGCATGGGCTAGGAGAGGAGCTACACATGCTGTAGTGTCAGCTAAAGCTCCGGTGGTGACACAAGCATGTCGGACGCAGAAGGTAGAGACCAGACTGCTACGACAGAGACCAGCTCCAGCCATGTAAAGGTAAGGGGAACCTGGGGAGGACCTCCCCTGGCCTATATCAACCACCCACCCCCCTCCCCCTCAAGGGTTCAGCAAGGGGGGGGTGGGTAGGTCCCTCCTGTGTCAGAGGGTTATTTTTCATTGGGCCCCTAGTGTGGTAAGCCCATATGAAAGGCGCTGTGCACCTGCAAGTTGCAGGAAGCTTATGTCAGTATTAATATGTGTGGGGTTTCTCTTTATGTCTTTTCAGAAACCTGACAAGTCCAAGCCCTCTCATAACTCAAAAAGGAGGTGCCCTTCTTGTAAAAACACACTAAAAGATTCCTGGGGGAAAGCATTATGTAAGGAATGTATTCACAAGTTGGTGCAAGAACATTCCACAGAGCAGGGCAGTGATTTAGCGGCATCTGTCAAGGAGCTATCAAATACCTTTGTAGCCTTCAAAACCCTTTTTGAAGGGTTCCAGATCCCTCAACTGCAAACTGCCCCCCCATCAGTACTACCGGTACGAGGAAAAGCACAGGCACTACCCTCCACTAGTGCCGGTCCTTCAGTTACTCCTAGAGAGGAGGCAGAGGACGAGCCTGACAGCACAGCGTCCGGCTCCCAAGAATCTGAGGGTGAAGCACTGGAAGGGGATTCCAGAAAACCCTCTAGATACAAACTCTCATTAGAAGAGGTAGACCAGCTGTTGGGAGCCATTCATACCACGCTGGGTATACAGACGGAAAAGAAACCTTTATCCCTGCATGATCAGATGTATGAGGGTTTAGGAGAACAGGAAAAGAAAAATTTTCCTGTTCATGACGTCTTAATAGAGGCAATTAAGAAAGAATGGCAGGAACCTGAAAGGAAACCATTCTTTTCTAAAGCCTTAAAGAGACGGTTCCCATTTTCAGATGATGAGTCATCAGTATGGAATAAGATCCCAAAACTAGACGCTGCCTTCTCACAAGTCTCCAGGCACACCGATCTAGCTTTTGAGGATATGGGGGTCCTTTCTGAAGCAATGGACAAAAGAATGGATACCCTATTAAAGAGGTCATGGGACTCCACAGTGGGAAGCCTAAAGCCAGCCATGGCGGTCACGGTGGTAGCCAGAAATGTAGAGTTTTGGCTGAACCGTATACAGGCACATATTGAGGAAGGTACTGCGAAGGAGCAGATTTTGTCCTCTTTTCCCACTCTCCTCAAAGGCATTGCATACATAGCAGATTCATCAGCAGAGCTGGTACTCATGGCAGCCAGATCCTCGGCTCTAGCCAATTCTACCAGAAGGGCCCTATGGCTAAAGACTTGGCAAGGGGATGCTGCATCCAAAGCCAAGTTATGCGGGATCCCGTTTACAGGAGACCTGTTATTTGGGCCAGGATTAGAGAAAGTGTTAGACCGTACAGCGGACAAAAAGAAGGCCTTTCCGCTAAAACGGAAAGCACCCTGGACCCAGCCTCTACAAAATAGAAAGAGGCAAAGGAGGGACACCAAGTCCCGGTTTTCAGTACCCAAGGCAACTAATCAAAAGAAACCTTGGGGTCAGCGAGGGAATAGCAAAGGAGGAGCAATATTTCGCCCTCCTGAGCAGACCCGCAATAAGGACTGAAGTCCTCTCAGTGGGAGGAAGACTGGGGGCCTTCATCTCACAATGGGAAAAAATATCCTCCAGTCAATACATCTTAAGGACGATAAGAGACGGGTATTCCCTAGAATTCTCAAAATTCCCCCCCAAACAGACTGTACATCACCAAGCTGCCAAACAGCAAGGAAAAAGCCAGAGGGTTAATGAGATCCATAAAGGACCTCAGGAGACAGGGTGTAATCATCAGGGTACCAGGGGCAGAAAGAGGACAGGGCTTCTACTCCCATATATTTGGAGTACAGAAACCCTCAGGAAAGGTCAGACCGATCCTCAACCTCAAACCACTAAATCTATCCATAACCTACAAAAGGTTCAGGATGGACTCCATATATTCAGTGAAGGCCCTGTTGCCTCCAAACTGTTATATGGCGTCGCTAGATTTAAAGGATGCATACCTGCACATACCCATACACCCAAATCACCAGAAGTTTCTAAGGCTAGCAATAGAAACAGGAAAAGAAACTGTACATCTTCAGTTTCAGGCTCTGCCCTTTGGCCTATCATCTTCGCCAAGAATCTTTACCAAGGTTCTGGCAGAAGCTTTGGCACCACTACGACTAAAAGGCATATCCATTATTGCCTATTTAGACGACCTTCTTCTTTTTGCAAGGACACCCGAAAGGTTATTAGAAAACCTCGAGTACACTCGGGTATTTCTAGAGAGCCTAGGTTGGTTGGTGAATGTGGAAAAATCAAGTCTACAACCCACGCAACAGTTAAAATACCTGGGTTATGTAATAGACTCGGTTCAGCAAAGAGTTTTTCTACCCGAGGAAAAGATAACAAAGATTCAAAGAGAAATAAAAGCAATACAGACCAGTATACCCTGTTCTATAAGGAAAATAATGTCAACACTAGGGTTGCTAACATCTGCAATCCCAGCAGAGGGGGAACCAGAAGCGGAGTTCTGTGGGCCCTAGCAGAAGAGATCCTGAGATGGGGAGAGAAAAACATACTCTCCTTTTCAGCAGTACACCTAAAAGGAGACTTAAACAGAGTGGCAGACTTTCTCAGCAGGAAGAAAGTAAGAGAAGGAGAATGGGTGCTAAAACAAGAGGTATTCGACCAGATTGCCAAAAAATGGGGAATACCTCAGGTGGACTTATTTGCTTCCAGAGAAAGCAGGAAAGTCCAAGCCTTCTTCTCCCTAAAAAGGGAGGAGGGAGCACTCGGGGTAGACGCATTGGCGCAGAAGTGGGCGTTCAGCAGATGTTATACTTTTCCCCCACCAGTACTACTACCCGCAGTAATAAGGAAATTTCGTACAGAAGACACGTCATTAATCCTTATAGCACCTCACTGGCCCAGGAGACCGTGGTTCTCTATGCTCAAAGAACTAGCCATAGAGCCTCCTTGGTTTCTACCAATCCAAGAGGATCTGCTAGTCCAGGGCCCAGTGCACTGTCCACAGGTGGAAAAGTGGAAACTAGCTGCCTGGTATCTGAGGAACAGCTATTAAGAGCCAAAGGGTTCTCAAACCGTCTGATAGACACACTGCTGAAAAGCAGGAAGGTTGAGACACGTAATATCTACCAGAAGGTATGGAAATGTTTTAATCATTGGTGTACAGAGAACAACTTTAAAACACAAAGCTCAGTAGCAGTCCTAGAGTTTCTACAGAGTGGTGTAGACAAAGGACTAAGTCTCAGCACGTTAAAGAGTCAAGTGTCAGCACTGTCAGTTTACCAGGAGAGGAGTTTAGCCTCAAACCCCTGGATAATCAGACTCTTTAGATCCGTGAGCAGACAAAGGCCGCCACAAAGCACAGCCTTTCCCAAGTGGGACCTGTCATTGGTGTTACAAACTCTGACAGCAGATCCCTTTGAACCATTAAAGGATTGCAGCCTGAAGATGCTGACACTTAAAGCAATCTTCTTGGTAGCAATTACTACAGCAAAAAGGGTCTGTGAGATGGAAGCCCTATCTATCAGACCCCCATTTTTCCAGATCTTTCCGGATTTGTATAGTCTTCAAAATGGATCCGGGGTTTCTACCTAAAGTGGCCTCAAAATTTCACAGGGGTCAAGAAATTGTATTACCATCATTCTGTCCGAATCCTTCTCAGGAGAAGGAAGTGAAATTTCATAGTTTAGATGTCAGGAGATGCATCCTGCATTATTTAGAGGCAACAAAGTCAATCAGAAAGACGGAGTCTTTATTTATTTTATACACTGGAGCCAGGCAAGGGCACAAGGCTTCAAGGAGTACAATAGCCAGATGGTTAAGGGAAGCCATAGAGCAGGCTTACAAAATAGGGGGTATGCAGATCCCAGAAGGAATCAGGGCACACTCCACAAGGGCAATGGCAGCGTCACAGGCAGAGAGAGCTGGAGCGACGCCGGAACAGATTTGTAAAGCGGCAACATGGTCCAGCTTTGCCACTTTTGTAAGACACTATAGAGTGGACTTATGGTCAGCTAAAGATCAGACCTTTGGACGTAAGGTCTTACAAGCTGTGGTCCCGCCCTAGGGGTGAGTGCTCGGTTATCCTCTCAGGTGGCTGTCCTGAAAGACGATAGGGGAAAAACGAAGTTACTTACGGTAACGTTCTTTCCGGGAGTCTTTCAGGACAGCCGGGTACCCACCCAAATGTATATCAAGTATGAGGTTTCCTTACAGGAAATGTGATATAAATTATTATATGTGTATCATATGTTTCTTGTGTCTCCCCAGCAAACTGGAGGTGCTCTTCAAAGAACTGAGGAGCAGCAGGGGAGGAGGAAATTTATAGCAAGCTGGCGCAGGTGTTTCCTACAGAGGGGAGGAGCCAAGGTCTCTCAGGTGGCTGTCCTGAAAGACTCCCGGAAAGAACGTTACCGTAAGTAACTTCGTTTTTTTTTTTTACTAGTAATGGCAATCTGCGATTTTTTTTTTTTCTTCGGGACTGCGACATTGCGGCGGACACTTCGGACACTTTTGACACATTTTTGGAACCATTCACATTTACACATCGATCGTTGCTATAAAATTGCATTGATTTACTGTGTAAATGTGACTGACAGGGAAGGGGTTAACACTAGGGGGCGCTGCAGGGGTTAATGTGTTCCCTATAGGAGTGATTCTAACTGTGGGGGGATGGGACTCAAGGGGAGGAGACCGATCATGTGTTCCTCCGTACTGGGATCACATGATCGGTCTCCTCTCCGCTGACAGGACGTGGAGCTGTGTGTTTACACACACAGCTCCATGGTCCCGTTGTTTTAACGGGCAATCGCGGGTGCCCTGCTGACATCGCGCCCGCCGGGCACTCGCACCGGGTCCCAAGCGACGCCGCGGACGCGCGCGCCCCCCAGGCGGCCGGGAATGGGAGGACGTCATATGACGCTCACCCAGGATGGGAGATCCACCTTGTGGGCGTCATATGACAATACGCGGGTAGGGAAGTGGTTAACTGACTGCCAAAGATGTGCACAGGTCATGACAGTCCCTCTGCTAGACACAGCCAGTGATGCGTAGTACATGTCATAGCAGTCAATTGGGTTAAAAAAAAAGTTGAAATGTGCTCTGTCTGTCGTCGGAGCAAGGCAGCTGTTCAAACAACACAGATTATGTATGAGGCAGGTTTTAAACCTTTGTGTTGTGCTAACATGCTTTACCACTGCATACTACAGCTGCATGATCGTTAAGAATCAAAATCGCAAACTTTTTCTCTTCCCGATCTTCAAAACCGCATGTCACGATCTTAGAAACCAGTGGATTATACAATGCTGTGAAAAAAGTAATTGCCCCCTCCCATGCTGAATCACGAATGAACTGTGATTAACCACAATTTTTTGGAAAGCTGAGTTGAATTTCACTTGCCACACCCAGGCCTGATTACTGCCAGACCTGTTGAGTCAAGAAATCGAAATAAATAGAAGTTGTCTGACAAAGTGAAGTATGCTAACAGATCTCAAAAAGCCACACATCATGCCACAATCTAAAACAGATTAGAAACAAACATGTATTGGTCTAGGAAGGGTTTTAAAGCCATTTCTAAGGCTTTGGAACTCCTGTGAACTATGGGGAGAGTCATTATCCACAAATGGAGATAACTTGGAACAGTGGTGAACCTTCCCAGGAGTGTCCGGCCTACAAAAATTACAAGAGTATGACGATGACTCATCTAGCAGGCCATAAAATAACCCAGAACAACATCTAAAGAACTGCAGGCCTCACCTGCCTCAGGTAAGATCAGTCTTCATGATTGAACAATAAGAAAGAGACTGGGCAACAATGGTATCCATGGGAGAGTTCCAAAGCAACTGCTGACCAAAAAGAACACAAAGGCTCATCTTACATTTACCAAATAAAATCTTGATTATCCCCAAGACTTTTAGGCAAATATTCTGTGGACTGATGAGACAAAAATTTACCTTTTTGGAAGGTGTGCGTCCCGTTACATCTGGCATAAAACTAATACAGCGTTTCATAACAAGAACATCATACCAACAGTCGGACGTGGTGGCAGCCTGATGCTTTGGGGCTGCTTTGCAGTTTCAGGACCTGGACGACTTGCCATAATTGATGGAACCATAAATTCTGAGCTCTACCAGAAAATCCTAAAGGAGAATGTCTGGCCATTAGTTTGTGACCTCAAGCTCAAGTGCACTTGGGTTATGCAGCAGGACAATGATCCGAAACACAACAGCAAGTCCACCTCCAAATGGTTCAAACAAAGAAAGATTTAGGTTCTGGAGTGGCCTAGTCAAAGCCCGGACTTAAATCCAATTGAGATGCTGTATCATGACCTTGCACAGGCCATTCATGCTGGAAAACTCTCTAATGTGGCTGAATTAAAACAATTCTGCAAAGAAAGAGAATGCGCCACCACAATGTGAAAGACTCATTTCCAGTTATTGCAAACGCTTGATTGCAGTTGTTGCCGCCAAGGGTGGCACAACAGTTATTAGGTTTAGGTGGCAATTACTTTTTCACATAATGCCAGGCAGGTTTGGACAGCTTTTTTGTCTTAAATGAAACCATTGTTTAAAAACTGCATTTTGGTGTCCTTTTATGAAGCAGTGAAATCTATTCACTGCTTCATTCTCCGGCATTCACAGAGGAGATCTTTCTCCTCTGTGTGCCAGTTTTGAAGCATAGTAGATCGCTTCACCCATGGAGGAGTGAAGAGATCTACAAACGCTTCAAACAGTGGAGAACGGCCCCTGATACTGGAATCTCGTGAGACTTTACGAGATTACAGCACCAGAAATTCACTGAAACACTGAGATGTCCATTTATTAAGCGGTGATAAATTATCACAGCTCAATACATGGACAGACACCAGTGTGATTAATGTTAATAAAATAAAATAAAATTAGTTTGATCTGAGTCATCTAAGTGAACGAGGCATAAGGAAGTTAATAATCTTCCTCTTTCCTCCTCAGATCCCCAGGATTCTCTCTTCACTCCCCGCTGAATTCTGACACAGATCGCCAGTGAAGCGCTGAGATCGCAGCTTCATACACTGGCCGTTACTGTGTCATTCTATGGGGATTCTCCATGTGCAGAGATAATCGGCGGAGAACAAGTTCAAACACTTCTCCCCCCGATTATCTCTGGTTTATAAACTGTTTATGGGCTGTGATCAGTGGTGATCCTCAGGATCTCCGCTGATCACTGCTTCATAAAAGGACACCTTTGTATTTACTTGGGTTATCTTTGTGTAATAATAAAATTAGTTTGATCTGAGTCATCTAAGTGAAAAATATTCAAATACTTTTTCACAGCATTTTAGGTGAAAATCTACCCAACCTGGATTTGGCATATGCCAGTCGATTCAAAATAAAAAGGGCAAATGCTATTTAGTATTCCAGCCCATCCAGGATATATCACGTTTGCCCCGTTGCCATCAGGGAAAAGATAGAGGAAAGCATACACTAATCACCTAAAGTCCAGTTTATTTCCTATGGCTGTGTTGTCCATTAATCCACCAGGAACAGTGTGTAAGAAATATGTTGATTTTTTTTTTTTTTTAAAGATATGTATTTTAATTTGATTTATAGATTATTGTCATAAGGTTAGACTTGTGGGAATGCTGTATTATATTATCCTATCCTTATCTTAAAGTGTTTGTGACACTGTTCCAGCCTTCCAGGGTGGAGTCTAGGTGCTGACCTCACACCACCGCTTCTGTTTTATAGAACGGTGGCCATACCAGTTAGGGCTCTTTCACACGGAAGTGTACGGAGCCCGCTCTGCACAGCAGGGGATAGCTCCATCTATCCCCCACTGTGCAGGAAGATGACAGGTCTGTCTCTGCACTCTGTGCAGGGACGGACCTGTCAGAGTGCCCCTCTCCCTTATGGGGGATCAGATGACGACGGACCGTAGAGTCCATCGTCATACGATCCGCAGACGGATGGAAAAATGGCTTTTTCCTCCGTCACACTTTTTCGGATCGGAGCGGTTTGGATGTCAGCGGACATGTCACCGCTGACATCTGTCCCTCCATAGAGGTCTATGGCGGGTCTGTTCAGGTCCGCCAAAAAAACTGACAGGTGGACCTGAACGGACCGCCCGTGTGAAAGGGGCCGAAGGCAGATTCTCTGTCAGTTTCTCATTGTTGGATTCATTTATGTGGCATTTTTGTCAGTCATCTGACATTTATCATCTTTTATTTAATAATTCTATACTATTTACTGTGTGATATTTTTTTGGACTTGTGTGGTAAGCTGTTTTCTATACAGCATCCTGCCCAGATAGTCGCACCCTGGTGGTGTGGAGTGAGCACCGTTGGTGAGTGCCATAGAGAGCTTGTTAATTTATATCATACTATCTTTACATTTACTGTACCTGCAGCTTACAGTCTGGTTAGTTCATATTGGCGGAGGAGTAGTGGCACCCACAGTTATATCTGCAAGTAGTACAGTCACTTTATCAAGGTGTCAGATACTGAAATATTTTTAAGACATAGATCATGAACTAGAATTTTGATTGGTTTATGTTTTTTTGAGGTTTGTATATTTACCTTGGTGCTAGCTGTCTGCACCTCTAAGCACTCACTTGCTCCTTTATTAAATAGATTTTTCCAGCCTGATTGGCCCATTAGAAAGTCCTGCATCTAATTAATGAAAGCCTTGTGACAGGTTTGTTAACAGTTCTGACACATACGACATTTAGGTAGTTCTTATTTGCACCAATATCACATTGTGTTGCTATGAGTGCAATACATTGAAAGACGTGATAAAGGTGACCTTCGCGCTGTTAAAACTAGAAAAGAGTGCACGTGAAAAACAAATATAAAGTGTATAAATATCTAAACTAATGCTATTAAAATGAATAGGTGGATGAAAACCAGCTAAAAAGTGCCAAAAGTGTAGAATAAAATTCTTAAAGCAGCAAAATCTAATGGTGAACACAAAACCACAGAATAGTAAAAAAGTATTAATGATTTCGCACTAAAGATGCACTTAAAAAATATATAAATAAAAGTGTAAACTTGGCATTATTAATAGTGATGATACTATATTAGTGCACTGGTGCTAATAATACGCATTAAAATAAAAAAAAACAAATATTCTAAAATCCCATAGTGAATCAAATGTGTATATAATACTGTGAATAAATGAAACCAATACGTGTATATATAAATAGCTGAATAAAATAAAAAAAAATTGGTACTAATAATAAACAAGCAACAAACAACAATAAATATCAGTGGAGAAAAATTGCACAATGTCCATATGTCCCAAATCCATCTTTATAGCCCCAAAACCAGGGGAGGTGACTGTGACCACACCGGTCTTCTAAGGCAAACAGGGAGGTAAGTGTAGGGAAATGTGATCCTTAATGGTGCTCACTAGCCTCTCACCTTAGGGCCGCTGTCACTGGGCATTGGATGTTAAATTAGGCTCTGCCCAGGCTACTCTCCTCCACTGTCTCCACTAGGGGTATACCTCTTCTTGGGAATATCCTTTCGTGTCCCTAAGATCCTCGGTATCGGCCGCCGTCCGGCGGAACACACCTCACCAGAGATAGGGGTAAGGGATAAAGGAGGGTCCAATAGTGAAGTATGTTTTGATAATTATCAATTTATTATAAAACAAAGTGCATCCTTGCATAAAAAATGTAAGTTCTAAGCATAAAATGGCGGCTAGCGCCAGTCTCATGCCACTTCCGGTATCGTCCAATCAGGCCACTCCCTACGCGTTACGTCACGTGCTCGTGACTTCATCAGGGGGAACCAAGGCTAGTGAGCACCATTAAGGATCACATTTCCCTACACTTACCTCCCTGTTTGCCTTAGAAGACAAGTGTGGTCACAGTCGCCTCCCCTGGTTTTGGGGCTATGAAGACGTATTTGGGACATATGGACATTGTGCAATTTTTCTCCACTGATATTTGATGATTGAACTCTATTGCTTGTTTATTATTAGTACCAATTTTTTTGTGTGATTTTATTCAGCTCTTTATATATACACGTATTGGTTTCATTTATTCACAGTATTATATATACATTTGATTCACTATGGGATTTTAGAATATTTGTTTTTTTATTTTAATGCGTATTATTAGCACCAGTGCACTAATATAGTATCATCACTATTAATAATACCAAGTTTACACTTTTATTTATATATTTTTTAAGTGCATCTTTAGCGCAAAATCATTAATACTTTTATAATACGTTGAAAGAATTCCTGTTTGGTCATAGATAACAAAACTGGAGGTAATGAAGGCTAGCTCTAATGCCCCGTACACACTATCGGACATTGATCAGACATTCCGACAACAAAATCCATGGATTTTTTCCGACGGATGTTGTCTCAAACTTGTCTTGCAAACACAAGGTCACACAAAGTTGGTCGGAAATTCCGAACATCAAGAACGCGGTGACGTACAACACGTACGATGAGCCGAGAAAAATTAAGTTCAATAGCCAGTGCGGCTCTTCTGCTTGATTCCGAGCATGTGTGGAACTTTGCATCGGAATTGTGTACACACGATTGGAATTTCCGACGGATTTTGTTGTCGGAAAATTTGAGAACCAGATTCAGACGGAAAAATCCGATGGAAAATGTCCGATGGAGCCTACACACGGTCGGAATTTCAGACAAAAAGCTCCCATAGAACATTTTCCATCGGAATATCCGACCGTGTGTACAGGGCATTAGGCTGGCCATAGATAACTGGTACGTTTTCCTCCATCCACACAAGCAAGATGGATACCTCTATCTAACACTGTGCCATTGTATTTTAAGAGCAGGCATCTTTCACTGTCAGAAGACAGTGATTAGCGTCTGCAGATGATTGGCTGCAGCCACTAATCAACAAAAGTTTTCAAACATTCCAGTTCAACAGAAGTCGGTTGTTAGATCAACTTCTGTTAAGCAAGAACGGTCATACATGGATTTAAATTTAACTGATCCCTGTTTAACCAGCCACATTTTGATCTATCGATGGCCAGCTTAAGTTGGTTTACGCAGACATGCCAGACTTATTAGCAAGGGGGGGAAAGGAGGGAGCGGGAGGGTGTTGTAGGAGTCCACCAGCATCCTAACAACTAGTGACCCAGGGCTGATCTTGGACAGTGGGCGGAGCTTGATTAGAATGCTGAGAGACTAGTTCTCTATCAGGTTTGCCTGTATTGTGATTGAAAGTGGACATCAGTGGGCCAGTTCCGTATCTGCTACACAGCCAGCTTGCAGTTATGAAATAAGCCAACTTCAATCCATTGTCAATCCAAAAGGCAGGCAAAGCTGCTGGAGAACTAGTTTCTTAAACAAATTAATATACCTGTTCCTGACAGATATATAAATCTGTAATGCACACCAACAATTTTGGTGTGGAGGTGCAGCAGCATTCTAAAGGTAAGTAGGTTTTTGACATATAACCACATGCAAACTTAGAATGCAACAAGGTATGATCTGATAAGTTTCCGACCAGAAAACCTGTGTTTGATCAATACTTAGGGACTTTTTCCTGCCTTCCAGGTCCTCTGCTGCCTTGGAGAGGTTCTGCCATGGTTGTAGGCTCTGATGCCCCCTGTGCCCGCCCCCAGGTTATGCTAGTGTGCGTTTTTATGATCCACCACAGTGGTGTGAGCCATATGTATAGATATAATAATAATATTGATATGTTTGTATAATTCTATTTAATATGTTGTTAATACTCACATATATACTGTGTGTATATATATATATATATATATATATATATATATATATATATATATATATATATATCTCTTTACAAAATATGCCTGGTGCTGCTCTGCCCTGTCATATTAGGTCCTGAAGAAGCCGAGAACTGGTGAAACATCTCTCTGCAACTAGTTACTTTGTTAGACCAATTATATGTGGATAGACTTCCAGTAACCTAAGTACATTTCATACAACTTTGTGGATATTTTGGAGGCGTCAATGTTCTTAAATCCTATTTTAATGTTGAATAAATTCACTATGTTTTATAATTGTGTGTGGTCTCCCATACTGAGCCTATAAAGTCTGTTTTTTTGGTTGGTATCTGACTGTTGTCAGACTTTACTTTTTTTTTGCAGCATTCTAAAGAATGTCTGACATTGTTTATGAATTTCACTGTGTGTATTTTAAACACTTAAGAAAATAGTTCTTCATTTACAATTTATTGTACTTTGTTTACAATTTAAAAAAAATTCTATATAATTAGACTGAACTAAACCCCAAAAACAAAATAATAAATTGGATGTGGTGTCTGCCTTAATTCCTCTTGATCCAGATTGAAATTCAGTGGTGTTGTAACGTCCTGTGCACTAAACTGAAACACCAAACAATGTTATCATTTGTTAGGTGTGTGTACTTAAGCGCTAGAGTGGGTATTCAAAGACAGAACGGCAACAATGTTTTAAGATAGCCAAATGATGATGCTGCAACCCATATATTAGTGTTCTCACACGTGGAGGAAATGGTTTTAAAATACACACAAAATATTAATATTTATGTGCAATGGGTGCGCTATCAATCAACCTTAAAATGCGTGTAGATATTGTTAAAATTTATTTGTGCGATGATACTATTCAAGTGGTGTGTAAAACCTCCTTAAAATCCGTGCACTGTGTATGTATAAATAGATACATAAAACCATATATAAATATATAAATAAGTGGATACTCTTCCTATTTGTGGTACCAGTGATTAAGTGATATTTGTGAAATAGTGCTGTGAATAAAAGACAGTTAAAAAAAGGGGGTAAAACCACATTTAAATTCAAACCCTTAAAAAATCCATGCGTTTAAAACTGAAAAAAACGCATTTAGTTGTGCGATTTATTTGTGGAAAAAACACACATTTGGTTATGCGATTATATTGGGAGTCCATGCATCTGACAGATGTCTCCTTAGGGGTTTAATTGCGGTTGCTTAGACAGGTGTTGTTCCTGATTAGTTAGTGCTGAGGCGTTTTACTAACTAATTGCCCTTTGGTGTTGAGCATAGATTAAAACTTGAAGGATAAAAGATGTACACCATCAATGAGAAAGATAAGCACCATTTAGTAAATGTATATTTGAACAAGTGTATACATAATACTTTCACTTATCTTTAGTTGTGGTGTCCTCTTTCCTGCTGGTCACGTCCTTACTATCTCTTCCGTGTTTGCATGAGGATAGAAGACAGATAAAAAACCATTGCGCAATATAGTTATACTTTGAATGGTGTGCATGTGTTGTGGCTACAGCCCATCTACTTACACAGCACCCTACGAACAAAGCGCGGTGGTTAGAAATATGTCAGGCACTGTTTGGGCTCCCTGCCCTGCTTGTCTCAGTAGCGTTACTTAGCTCCTCCTCCCGACGCGTTGCGACACGCCCACGTGTCTTTATCAAGGGATTATGGGGCTTTGAGGCAGCTGAGACCTTTTTATAGGCAACATTTAGCGTGGGGGTTGCCATAGCAACTTTTGTGTGCTCATCATCCTATTCAACACCGCCCGCGCTTGGGTGCTGTGGATGTTATGCACATTGACTCTTTGCGGTCCTGGATAGGAAAACAGTTATTTGGATCTACAAGTGCTTACACATAATTCAAAAAATATATGTATGTGTATATATATGTAAAAAGAATTTATTTATTAACACCATGTTTAATATAAGGATTAAAACGTGAGTATGTATGCCAGTGTGTTAAAATGTGAGAATATGTGAATGTTGATAAAAAATAATATATGGATGAGAATAAATGAATAAAAAAATGTATAAAAATAAATGAGAAAAATTAAAAACATAATAAAAATAAAAATAAGAATAAAAATAAAAATAAAAAAAGAAAAATGAAAAAGGGGGAAAAAAATATATGATACAAAATGCAGAAAAAATAAATAAAAATAAAAAATAAAAAATAAAATATAAAAAATAAAAAATAAAATAAAAAATAAAATATAAAAAATAAAAATAAATATAAAAAATAAAAATGAATATATAGAGATGAGTATAATTAGCATCTAAAAATGAATACGCTGTACGACTTTTAAAATAGAGACATGAGTGAATATATCAAAACGACGTTTGACACATAGTTCCTTATTTGTGTAGGAGAATGGTTGGTTTCTTATTTGAGCATTACTACTTTCTTATTTGAGCATCACTTCTTTGGGGATGTTAACTTGGCAAATTGTATACAGGTGTATAAATAGTCACCGTATACCTTATGTGAATAATTCTTGGGATGAAATAATAAAAAAGATAAAAAATGACCATGCTTATGTTGGACTTTACGAAATAGGAGTATATAGGTATACATGAATATATAAAATGTGGAGGAAGAAGACCGTATTGTTTGTTTGTTAAAATATATCTGCTCATAAAACACATAAATAGTATTACTAAAAAATACTAAAAATATGTGTTTAAAATGTATTAAAAGTCAGAAATAAAACAGTTGAGATCAAAGTCAATGTTAAGGCCTCCTGGCGCAAAACTGTTGATTTCATAAATCCATCTCGATTCACTTTTGCTGAGTTCTCTCACCTTATGACTCCCCCTCCAATTGGGTTTGAATTTGTCAATTGCCCAGAACGTCATTTGGGTAGGATCTTTATTGTGGATTTCTGCAAAATGTCTTGACACACTATGTTTGGGGAAGCCTGCTATTATGTTTTGCACATGTTCTCTTATTCGTTTCCACATAGGTCGTTTAGTCCTTCCTATGTACTGCAGCGAACATGTGCATTCAAGCATATACACTACTCCTTCTGTTTTGCATGTGATGAACTCCTTAATGTCGTATTCTTTTTTCGTGGTAGATGATGTGAATTTGTTGCACTTTTTTCCCCCCATCTTGGTATTCCTACATGCATAACATCTTTTGCAGGGATAAAACCCCTTTCCCTGAAAAAAGGTCATATTTTTGTTGTTTGGCGGGTCTGGGACATTTTTAACAATCAAGTCTCTTAGTGTTGGAGCTTTTCTGTATATAAATTTAGGTCTCTCAGGGAGGATGCTTTTTAGTTGTTGGTCAGCTTGCAATAGCTGCCAATGTTTTTTGATTATTGCTTCAATTTTCTTATGCTGTATGTTAAAGTTCAAAATCAATGGTACTTCTGCATGGTTTTCAGTTTTTTTGTCCTTATCCTTAATGAGTGAGTCTCTTGGCATTTCTTGTACTTCTTTTATTTTTTCCTTGATAAAATTCTCATTATAACCCTTCTGCAGGAATTTTTCACCAATTTCTGTTGCTTGTTCAAGGTACCCTTGGTCATTACTACAATTTCTCCTCAATCTTATGAGCTGCCCCTTCGGTATGTTTATTAACCACGGACTATAGTGACAGCTATCCGTGGGGATATAGCTGTTCCTGTCTACAGTCTTGAAGTAAGTTTTTGTATGAAATGCACCCTTCTCTATTGTAATATCGAGGTCCAAAAATTTAATATTTTTGTCACTGATCTCGAATGTCAACCGGATGTTCTTTTGGTTGTTGTTTAGTGTTGTAAGGAAATTTTCCAAGCTAGTTTTATCCCCATTCCATATTATAATGCAGTCATCTATGAATCTTTTATATAAAGTTAGCTCCACTGGGTAGTGCTGATACAGCGCTTCTTCTTCCCAATTGGCCATGAAGATATTTGCGACGCTTGGGGCATATTTAGCCCCCATTCCAATCCCGTTTAGCTGTCTATAAAATTCTTTATTGTGCCAAAAATAATTGTGTTGTATCCCGTAGGCTAGGCATCTTAAGATAAATCTTTTTTGTTTAGAAGGTATGACCGTCCATTTATCTAGAGCCCATCTTGTGGCATTTATTGCGTCGCCGTGGTCAATGATTGTGTACAGTGATGACACATCGGCCGTGGCTATTAGGTATTGCTCATGCTGTACTAGTGGTACTTTCTCCAGAATTTGTATGAGGTGCTTGGTGTCCCTTAAAAATGATTTGGTTTTGGATACCAGTGGCTGAATAAATTTGTCAACATATTCACCAATCCTTGAGTTTATGGATTGAATACCACTAATTATAGGTCTCCCGGGTGGCATTGATGAATTTTTGTGGATTTTAGGGACAGTATAAATCACTGGGACCCTACAGACATCCGGCAGGAGGTACCTTTCCTCCTTTTTGTTTAAAATATTTTTCATTTTGCCTTTTTCTACCAGTTCTCTTAATTCTTCCTTGTATTCTCTGGTTGGATTCCCTTTAAGTTTGATATATGTATTGGTGTCATTTAGTTGGCCTATGAGCTCACTGTTGTAATTTTCTTTTGATAAAACAACTATAGCACCTCCTTTGTCCGCTGGTCGTATTACTACTTCCTTTCTTGCTTCCAGTTCTTTTATTCCTTTTGTGATATCCTGAGAGTTTTGTGCTCGTTTTATTCTTAGTTTTTCAATGTCTTGTATGACCATCTTGTTAAAAACATGTATGTGCTCATTGTTTGACACCTGGGGGTTAAACAGGGATCGATTTCTTAGAGTAGTGTGTTCCACCCTACCTGGGATTTCCTGTACACCCCTTGTGGTGGCCACAGGTTTATTCAACATGTATTTTTTTATATTTAGCTTTCTAGTATATTTTTGTATGTCTACATACATGTCAAACTTGTTTAAACTCCTCTTTGGTGCAAATTTCAGTCCTTTGTCCAGGGTCCTTAATTCAGTTTTGGTTAATTCCTTGCCACTTAGATTGTATATACCTTCTCCTATCGTTCTCTTTTTCGCTTGGACCTTCCGTCCTCCCCTATTTCCTCTTTTGAATTTGGGCTTTTTTGGCTCTGTGGTGGGGTTCTCTCTGTGCGGGGAGGGGTTCTGTCCCTCCTGCGCTGATCTAAAAAAGACGAGGATGTACATGCCTCATTTTCCTCATCCCTTAGTGCCTCATACCTATTTCTCGTGTGGTCAGGCTACTTCTGTAGTCCCTATATTGTCGGTCATGGTATTGAGGTTGTGTGTGTTGTTGGTATTGGTTGTGGTCCCTTGTATCTCTTTTGTCATGGTTTCCATGATTCTGATGTCCTCTATCATCATATCCTCGATTTTCGTTGTTCCTATGTTGGTTATATGCCTGGTTATGGGGTTTATGGTTCTTATTCCCCCCATTTTTCCATTGTGCGTTTTTTGGAGATTTTGTCCATGGTTTGGGATTGTTGCTCTTTTTCCACCATGGTTTTGGGGTCTTTGGGCCATTGTACTCATCCCTTGATGCTCTTTGCTGGTATCCATCAATGAGCACATACATGTTTTTAACAAGATGGTCATACAAGACATTGAAAAACTAAGAATAAAACGAGCACAAAACTCTCAGGATATCACAAAAGGAATAAAAGAACTGGAAGCAAGAAAGGAAGTAGTAATACGACCAGCGGACAAAGGAGGTGCTATAGTTGTTTTATCAAAAGAAAATTACAACAGTGAGCTCATAGGCCAACTAAATGACACCAATACATATATCAAACTTAAAGGGAATCCAACCAGAGAATACAAGGAAGAATTAAGAGAACTGGTAGAAAAAGGCAAAATGAAAAATATTTTAAACAAAAAGGAGGAAAGGTACCTCCTGCCGGATGTCTGTAGGATCCCAGTGATTTATACTGTCCCTAAAATCCACAAAAATTCATCAATGCCACCCGGGAGACCTATAATTAGTGGTATTCAATCCATAAACTCAAGGATTGGTGAATATGTTGACAAATTTATTCAGCCACTGGTATCCAAAACCAAATCATTTTTAAGGGACACCAAGCACCTCATACAAATTCTGGAGAAAGTACCACTAGTACAGCATGAGCAATACCTAATAGCCACGGCCGATGTGTCATCACTGTACACAATCATTGACCACGGCGACGCAATAAATGCCACAAGATGGGCTCTAGATAAATGGACGGTCACACCTTCTAAACAAAAAAGATTTATCTTAAGATGCCTAGCCTACGGGATACAACACAATTATTTTTGGCACAATAAAGAATTTTATAGACAGCTAAACGGGATTGGAATGGGGGCTAAATATGCCCCAAGCGTCGCAAATATCTTCATGGCCAATTGGGAAGAAGAAGCGCTGTATCAGCACTACCCAGTGGAGCTAACTTTATATAAAAGATTCATAGATGACTGCATTATAATATGGAATGGGGATAAAACTAGCTTGGAAAATTTCCTTACAACACTAAACAACAACCAAAAGAACATCCGGTTGACATTCGAGATCAGTGACAAAAATATTAAATTTTTGGACCTCGATATTACAATAGAGAAGGGTGCATTTCATACAAAAACTTACTTCAAGACTGTAGACAGGAACAGCTATATCCCCACGGATAGCTGTCACTATAGTCCGTGGTTAATAAACATACCGAAGGGGCAGCTCATAAGATTGAGGAGAAATTGTAGTAATGACCAAGGGTACCTTGAACAAGCAACAGAAATTGGTGAAAAATTCCTGCAGAAGGGTTATAATGAGAATTTTATCAAGGAAAAAATAAAAGAAGTACAAGAAATGCCAAGAGACTCACTCATTAAGGATAAGGACAAAAAAAAAAAAACTGAAAACCATGCAGAAGTACCATTGATTTTGAACTTTAACCACTTTCAGACCGGACCAATTTGCAGCCAAAGGACCAGGCCCCTTTTTGCGATTCGGCACTGCGTCGCTTTAACTGACAATTGCGCGGTCGTGCGACGTGGCTCCCAAACAAAATTGACGTCCTTTTTTTCCCACAAATAGAGCTTTCTTTTGGTGGTATTTGATCGCCCCTGCGGTTTTTATTTTTTGCGCTATAAACAAAAATAGAGCGACAATTTTGAAAAAAATGCATTATTTTTTTATTTTTTGCTATAATAAATATCCCCAAAAAATATATAAAAAAACATTTTTTTTCCTCAGTTTAGGCCGATACGTATTCTTCTACATATTTTTGGTAAAAAAAATCGCAATAAGCGATTATTGATCGGTTTGCGCAGAAGTTATAGCGTTTACAAGATAGGGATAGTTTTATAGCATTTTTATTAATAATTTTTTTTTTATTATTAATGGCGGAGATCTGCGATTTTTTTGTGACTGCGACATTATGGCGGACACATCGGACATTTTTGACACATTTTTGGGACCATTGTCATTTTTACAGCAATTAATGCATTTAAATGCATTGATTTCTGTATAAATGACACTAGCAGTTTAGGGGTTAACCACAAGGTGGCAGTGTAGGGGTTAAGTAGGCCTAGGGGTGTGTTTTTTACTGTGGGGGGGCGTGGCTGTCAGCTAGTGAATGCTGATCTCTGCTCCAATCACAGGGAGCAGAGATCGGCGTCACTAGTTGCTAGGCAGAACAGGGAGATGCTGTTTATCTCGGCATCTCCCCGTTCAGCCGCTCCGTGAGACGATCGCGGGAGTCCCCGCGGCGATCGAGTCCGCGGGGACCGCGGCCGGACTCACGGGGGTCCCGACCGGCGCGGGAGCGCGCCGCTCCCGGCGCGCTCCCGATGGCACGGACAGGCGAAAGGAGGGACGTATATATACGCCCTCCTGCCTGTACGTGCCATTCTGTCGACGTATATCGTCGTGCGCCGGTCGGCATGTGGTTAACATACAGCATAAGAAAATTGAAGCAATAATCAAAAAACATTGGCAGCTATTGCAAGCTGACCAACAACTAAAAAGCATCCTCCCTGAGAGACCTAAATTTATATACAGAAAAGCTCCAACACTAAGAGACTTGATTGTTAAAAATGTCCCAGACCCGCCAAACAACAAAAATATGACCTTTTTTCAGGGAAAGGGGTTTTATCCCTGCAAAAGATGTTATGCATGTAGGAATACCAAGATGGGGGGAAAAAAGTGCAACAAATTCACATCATCTACCACGAAAAAAGAATACGACATTAAGGAGTTCATCACATGCAAAACAGAAGGAGTAGTGTATATGCTTGAATGCACATGTTCGCTGCAGTACATAGGAAGGACTAAACGACCTATGTGGAAACGAATAAGAGAACATGTGCAAAACATAATAGCAGGCTTCCCCAAACATAGTGTGTCAAGACATTTTGCAGAAATCCACAATAAAGATCCTACCCAAATGACGTTCTGGGCAATTGACAAATTCAAACCCAATTGGAGGGGGAGTCATAAGGTGAGAGAACTCAGCAAAAGTGAATCGAGATGGATTTATGAAATCAACAGTTTTGCGCCAGGAGGCCTTAACATTGACTTTGATCTCAACTGTTTTATTTCTGACTTTTAATACATTTTAAACACATATTTTTAGTATTTTTTAGTAATACTATTTATGTGTTTTATGAGCAGATATATTTTAACAAACAGACAATACGGTCTTCTTCCTCCACATTTTATATATTCATGTATACCTATATACTCCTATTTCGTAAAGTCCAACATAAGCATGGTCATTTTTTATCTTTTTTATTATTTCATCCCAAGAATTATTCACATAAGGTATACGGTGACTATTTATACACCTGTATACAATTTGCCAAGTTAACATCCCCAAAGAAGTGATGCTCAAATAAGAAAGTAGTAATGCTCAAATAAGAAACCAACCATTCTCCTACACAAATAAGGAACTATGTGTCAAACGTCGTTTTGATATATTCACTCATGTCTCTATTTTAAAAGTCGTACAGCGTATTCATTTTTAGATGCTAATTATACTCATCTCTATATATTCATTTTTATTTTTATATTTATATTTATTTTTATTTTTATTTTTTATATTTTATTTTTTATTTTTTATTTTTATTTATTTTTTCTGCATTTTGTATCATATATTTTTTTCCCCCTTTTTCATTTTTCTTTTTTTCTTTTTCTTTTTCTTTTTATTCTTATTTTTATTTTTATTTTTATTATGTTTTTAATTTTTCTCATTTATTTTTATACATTTTTTTATTCATTTATTCTCATCCATATATTATTTTTTACCAACATTCACATATTCTCACATTTTAACACACTGGCATACATACTCACGTTTTTAACTTTTTAATCCTTATATTAAACATGGTGTTAATAAATAAATTCTTTTTACATATATATACACATACATATATTTTTTGAATTATGTGTAAGCACTTGTAGATCCAAATAACTGTTTTCCTATCCAGGACCGCAAAGAGTCAATGTGCATAACATCCACAGCACCCAAGCGCGGGCGGTGTTGAATAGGATGATGAGCACACAAAAGTTGCTATGGCAACCCCCACGCTAAATGTTGCCTATAAAAAGGTCTCGGCTGCCTCAAAGCCCCATAATCCCTTGATAAAGACACGTGGGCGTGTCGCAACGCGTCGGGAGGAGGAGCTAAGTAACGCTACTGAGACAAGCAGGGCAGGGAGCCCAAACAGTGCCTGACATATTTCTAACCACCGCGCTTTGTTCGTAGGGTGCTGTGTAAGTAGATGGGCTGTAGCCACAACACATGCACACCATTCAAAGTATAACTATATTGCGCAATGGTTTTTTATCTGTCTTCTATCCTCATGCAAACACGGAAGAGATAGTAAGGACGTGACCAGCAGGAAAGAGGACACCACAACTAAAGATAAGTGAAAGTATTATGTATACACTTGTTCAAATATACATTTACTAAATGGTGCTTATCTTTCTCATTGATGGTGTACATCTTTTATCCTTCAAGTTTTAATCTATGCTCAACACCAAAGGGCAATTAGTTAGTAAAACGCCTCAGCACTAACTAATCAGGAACAACACCTGTCTAAGCAACCGCAATTAAACCCCTAAGGAGACATCTGTCAGATGCATGGACTCCCAATATAATCGCATAACCAAATGTGTGTTTTTTCCACAAATAAATCGCACAACTAAATGCGTTTTTTTCAGTTTTAAACGCATGGATTTTTTAAGGGTTTGAATTTAAATGTGGTTTTACCCCCTTTTTTTAACTGTCTTTTATTCACAGCACTATTTCACAAATATCACTTAATCACTGGTACCACAAATAGGAAGAGTATCCACTTATTTATATATTTATATATGGTTTTATGTATTTATTTATACATACACAGTGCACGGATTTTAAGGAGGTTTTACACACCACTTGAATAGTATCATCGCACAAATAAATTTTAACAATATCTACACGCATTTTAAGGTTGATTGATAGCGCACCCATTGCACATAAATATTAATATTTTGTGTGTATTTTAAAACAATGTTATCAGCTTTCCAGCTTCTGTGAACTTCAGAACATCCCACCCAAATCCCATCAAAATGTAATCCAAATCAAAAGAGCAACTTCACTGCTCCTGCATTGATACAGTATGGTGCTTTAGCATTTTTTCGATTTGGGACAGGAAGAGTGTTACTGGCATTACTACTAAGAGAAAATAATGAAACTAAGCCTTAAAAAATAAAACCAATGGAGCCCCTACATCTATGAACTGGTAAGCAGCAATATATTCCTTTGATGCTTGGATAGGCAAAGGAATGCCTGGTAGGGCCTGCTGACCCAGGACCTCTGACTTGCTTTTTTTATCTTTTATCTGAAAGTACATGAGTTTGCACAACTACTTCTCTTAAAACATCTATGGCATGAAAAAAAGGTAAATTAAACCAAGATTGTTCTTCCTTTTAATGGTTAAGTAAAGGTGTTCTTTTGCTTAGCAGGCCCTAGAGATGCGTGTTGCCAGAAACTTCAATGCTAAGCATGTAACATCTTTATCGGTTGTGTTAGGTTCTATTCACTGCACACCTGGGAATCTCCTGATGTTCTAAAAGAGGCTGATTTGATACATTATGTAATTTTTCCCCCTCCACAAACAAGTAACTTGATATAATGATGCTTAGAGATCAACTTTCCACTGATTTCAATGCCTTTCCAAGTAGTAAATGACAATATTACTCTATTTTAACAACATATAATTCTAAGAGCCAAATTAATCTTCTTATTGAGGTTGCAGCAGTATTTAGAAATCTATAATAAGCATTTACTAGGAGGATGATTAAATCGTACATATTTAAATACTCCATCCACAATGCTCGTAATGTTTAACAATTTCACTTTTAATCCTACACGCCTATGCTTTTCCTACTTTTTTAGAACCATACATGCATCTGCATATTTAACAGTTCTAAAAGATAAAAAGAAAGCAAAAGCTACAGTCATAGTGAGATAGATTTGCAAGTCCTGTAGCCAGCTCCACCATTACTTGGATCCTGCTTGGATATATTCTGCAGTGCTTTACTATGTACACTGATCTAAAGACCTTCATTGTGACCACTTTTGATGCAGAATGTTAATTCTGACCCTGGCATCCATGGACTGATGTACGCAAGGTCAATTTGCTGCTGGATTGGTTACATCTTTCAAATTTTTATTAGAGGGTTGCATATATCAGCAATTTCAAGTTAGGTTTTAAAGTGTTATTGAAGCCTGGGTGTGCCTCTGAAGAAGCTGACAATCTAATGTTCACTTAGTAATACAAACACTCATCCTTTTTTTTTTTTAAATAGCGTATTTTTAGCAGTATTCCAACCTGGAGGAAAACTTCCCACCAGGCACTATTGTTGCTATCAAATACCTTAGTAGCACAAAATTATACTTGGTTTTGTATTCTTTAAATGGGGCGGTACTGGGAGTTGGGTAGGCGGCGGAACCAAATGATGTTTAGAGGTGGGTAGGGGGGCAGAGATAAAGGGTGCATCAGAAGGGGGGTTCCTGCACCTATTCTTGGAGAAAAAAAGCCCTGGTAATATGTATAATATTATACATATACTGTGTACATTGCAAATATTAAACTACATAATAATATTATACACGTACTATATACATCACATATATTAAACTACAGTACAAACCAATATACATATACAGTATACATTATTTAGAGCCTCTCTGAATTAAAATTCTAACATATACCGTAACTTTTCAATGAGTTATGCTGAATAACTTATGGATAAATGCCTTGTCACAGGTGTACATGATTGCAAAATACCCTGAGAACTGGCTGTGAAAGGAGAGTTTGATTAAGATTCATGGTAAACAAGGTTATTTCTTAAGCCATGACAATGGGTCATATGTATCCGTAGACATACAAACCTGAATAAGAGAAGACTCAAAGTTAATAAAACTACTCTTCTATGTTTGCAAGACCTTGGCCAACAGCAAACACTAACCAATGTTATATAGCAAGGGAAAGACACATTGGAAGGAGATGCTGGTGCTGCTCACCCTGATAAGAAAAAGGAAATCGGAAGTTTCCCCCATGGGGGTTTTTAGGCAGCTAGGTGTAGGTAATGATAAAAGTAAACGTTTGGTAAAAAGTAAAACATTTTTTCTCTTTATTGAAAAAATGAGTTGTTACATGAGTGTTAGGATGTGAGCTCGAACAGGAATATATTCATGCCAAATACATAAAATAGCAAACATAAGGGTCATATACAGCATATGATAATGACTGTTGCAAGACATTTTCTGATGCGTTTCGACCCATAGTATTTGGGGTCTCTTCAGAGGATAAGTTTGCTAGAAAAGAAAAATTTGTAATAGTATATATATCTCAAATTAGTTAAACAAGATATAAGATAAAAAATTTTTAAAACAGATGTTTAGTAACTTATAGTGCATAGTTACCAATGTATTTGGAGATGCCTCTGTCATGGAGTCCCCCACATAGCTATCAGACCATTCTGTGCGCCTCCACATCACAACGAAATACCAAGAGGGGGATGAGGGTCCACTCAATGCGGCTTTCAAGGAGTCACACGTGAAAGGTTGTCCCCCACCTTAGCGTTCCAGAAGGGGAGAGGCCAGGACCTACGGCAGTTACCAGAGCGTTAGCTCATGGAGAACCCATATATAAGTTAAAAGTTTGATTATATTGTCTATGTTTGACATTGACTGTTGGACAGTCAGAAAATATTATTTAATATTGACATGATCCATCAAGAGTTTTAAGTAGTTATGAATTTAAGTAGTTAGATGTATAGAGGGAAAAGTGTAAATGATATTAAATTGTTAGTGATATGCAAATAAGGGGGGAGGTGATGGTAAGGTCAAAGGTTTAATCAATGATGTGAATAGGCCAAAATTGGCCTCATCTGTGTACTCAAGAAATGATGTGGTGAGTGATGTCATGTAAAGTGTGAAAGAAAAAATAAAAGGTGAAGAAAGGGGGTGTAAAAAGTGGTTGGAAATCGTGTTAAAGGGGTTGTGTAAGAACTAAATGGTTTAAAGGGGTTGTGTAAGAACTAAATGGTTGAGGAAGGGGGATGAATTAGTGTGAATGTGGTGTGCGGATGGGGTAACAGACGTGGTCATGAAAGGAATAATGAACAGTGAAAAATGTATATAAAAAAAGATCATAGGGGGTATGGGACTAATAAAGCTGGTAATGAAAAGTAAATGAATGTAGAGGATTGAGAGCTACTACAATCTGATATATTGTCTAGAGAATTAATGATGGATAGTTGTAACTTACTCTTAAGGTTCAAGAGGAGACGTCTGACCGTCCAAGAAGAGTGTGAGGGGATCACCTTTTGATCGACCCTCATCACCAGAATTAAATAATATCCTTAATTACAGGGATATTGGAAGATGGGTAACAGGTGCCGCAGGTTCCGCCCCCCACCCCTGGCGTGCAGAGGGGGGCAGTGGCCGCCGATGGCGTGCCTCGTGTGGCTCCCCCAGCGTCCCTGAAGGCATAGCCCTGGCCACTGTCATCACCTCCGTCGTAAACTACGTGACGGCATGCCGTCATACGTGCGCGCGGAGGGGCCCGTCCGTGCGCACGATGACGCCAGGACGTCCGGAGGTGATCAGGGACGCCTCCGGCAGGGGGTCCGCATTGAGTGGACCCTCATCCCCCTCTTGGTATTTCGTTGTGACGTGGAGGCGCACAGAATGATCTGATAGCTATGTGGGGGACTCCATGACTGAGAGGCATCTCCAAATACATTGGTAACTATGCACTATAAGTTACTAAACATCTGTTTTAAAAATTTTTATCTTATATCTTGTTTTTTAACTAATTTGAGATATATATACTATTACAAATTTTTATTTTCTAGCAAACTTATCCTCTGAAGAGACCCCAAATACTATGGGTCGAAACGCGTCAGGAATGTCTTGTAACAGTCATTATCATATGCTGTATATGACCCTTATGTTTGCTATTTTATGTATTTGGCATGAATATATTCCTGTTCGAGCTCACATCCTAACACTCATGTAACAACTCATTTTTTCAATAAAGAGAAAAAATGTTTTACTTTTTACCAAACGTTTACTTTTATCATTACCTACACCTAGCTGCCTAAAAACCCCCATGGGGGAAACTTCCGATTTCCCAACCAGTGTTATATAGGGAAAAGCACAGTGTATATAACTGTCTATTGACTCAAACTAAATATCTCCACAGATGAGAGTGGGACTGTCTAGAATTCAATATTAGTAAAACAAAATAGCTCAAACCTCATGGATTTTATCACCAATATTTACTTTAAAAGTTTTAGAACACTTTTCAATTTATAGCTATACAAAATATCACCAAATATCTAATACATCTCAATCATGATTATTACCATGTTTATAGTTGATTGTAATCTTTATCATAAGAGTTTGGTGGCTGGTGATTTTTTTGGGGGGGGGCGGCAAACAACCACCCCCCCCCCCGAGTGGCCCGCGGTACCTCCCCCACCTGCTGTTTACCGGTCAGTCCAGCATTTACCTCCTCTATGCATAAGGCGGGCAGCGGCTCCGTGTTCTCGCCTCCATCAGCAGCTTCCAGCGGGCGGCTCCTCCCCTCCTCCTAGGCATCCAATAGGATCACCTGTCCTTTCAGCCAATTGGGTGAAGGGTGTCAAAACCCGCTTCCTGATGGGCCGGGAGGAGGCTCAGTGTTACAATAGTGAATGCTCATTTACTGTTGTAACACACCTGGGTGGGCTGTGAGCACATTCTTTGCGCCCTGAGCCCACCCTATTTTGAAGCCTATTAGAGCTTCAACAAAACACCCTCCCTTCATTGAAATCAATGCGCCGGGCATCCTGAAAGGGGCCGCACGCAGGGATATGGGCAGATGGCGATGGATGGGGGGTGGCGCCCGTTCGCCCTTAATGGATGGGCCGCCCCTGGTGTTTCATAATCTATACGTTTTCAGAAGTAAGATGATAATAGTAAAAAAGTATGTACAAAATGTTTCAGAAGTATAATTAAATTTTACATGGATAAAATTACATCTCTTTTATCTAGGGTTTCATGTTTAAGATGCTATTGTACCAAAAATTTAAAATCATAAATGCCACCAACATCTCAGAGGGATGTATACCCTCTAAATAGATTAATTTATTGAGATTAAACTAAAGGCTCGTACACACTATAAGAAAACCGGGCGAACATTTTCAACCAAATAATTTTTGTACAATTTTCGTATAGTGTGTACACAACTTTCGACAACCAATTTAGAATTTTCTTACGAAAATGCCCTAATTTTTCTCGTACGGGAACAGAACGAACAATTTTCAGTGTACTGTTTTCGTACGATTTTCGTACGATTTTTGTACAAGAAAAATCTGAAAAGAAAGACTGCGTATGATCAGAAACAATAAACAACAAAAAAAACCTTTGTCGTACGAGGATTGTCATAAGAATTTTCGCTCATCGATCAATGTGCCGATTTTCTTATGTTGTGTACCACACTTAAGGATAAAATTAGTTTATCCTAAATCAAATAAATACGTATTTATCGGCGTATAACGCACCCCAAGTTTACGAGGGAAGTTTAAGGAAAAAAAAAAACATTTTAAATGCCCATCAATGCAGCCTTATCAGTGTCTATCTGCAGCCTTGCCTATCCTTGCAGAATGATCAGTGAGCATCTGCAGCCTTGCTCATCATTGCGGAATGATCAGTGTCCATCTGCAGCCTTGGCCAACAGTGTCCATCTGCAGCCTTGCCTAACAATGTGCATCTGCAGCCTTGCCCAAAATTGCAGCATGATCAGTTTTAAATTGTTACTGTTACTCAATTTAGGAGGGAGCGAGTGCAGCCGCGATAGACAGAACTGGATGTCCTGTGTACTCTGCTCCTCTCTGCTCGTCTCGCAGTCCCACCCCTTGGACCGGCTCCTATGATGGACACAACACCGGTCCAATGGCGGGACTTAAATGCTAGGAGGCGGGACTGGGCGTGACTGCGAGTGGAATCTAGCTGAGTAAACAGTACACTCAGCTCTGTCTATTTCGGTGGCGCTCAATCCCTCCAAGGCAGCGGTTCTGCGTATAACACGCACCCACGATTTCCCCCTGATTTTAAAGGGAAAGAAAGTGTGTGTTATACACTGATAAATATGGTAGTTATTCCCAGAAAACATAATTTCAGGGATTTATAGTCTCTGAGTGCCATCTGGTGGACAGGTTAAGTGATTGTCTGGGCACACAAATAGTTAATCAGTAATTTTACCCTCCAATCAGATGTGGGTAAATATTACAAACTACGCCTTCTGGGATAATCTCTAGTTAAGGCAGTTTTACAAAGATAAAGATGGAAGCCTAGATAGACTGAATAAGCACCATTTTGAATCATTAGTATCTAAAGCTCCTGCCATCTTGATATTCACCCACCTTGAGCCAGCTTCATAATCCTGCCTCCTGATCATCTTTAGGAAAAGACTCCATCTTGAGCTTCATCAATCTCCATAGATCATCAACTCCATCTTGGATGATTGGCTCCATCTTGGAAAAGGCCAGCTCTATCTTGAATTATCAGCATCTAAAGCTCCTGTCATATTGATCCATATCCATGCACCTTGAGGTTTGTCTTGATCCAGCCTCACTATCAGATCTGCCTCTGACTCATCTTCAGCTCATGCAGATCGACCATCTTGAACTTGATTCATTTCCACCCTCAGTAGCAATCTTGAGGGTTTGGTGGGCAGCCATCTTAAGACCATATCCATTTATCCAAAGCGATCTATCACCATCTTGCTTCTGAGGATAACTAACAGTGTGTTATTATCTGAATAATTTTTGTCTTTTTAATTTAATATTCTGCTTACAATAGTTTTTGCTGGTTTAATTTAATATTCTGCTCACAGTATCATAACCCCCAGGGTTTAGATAATTACATTTTTGCTGTATTGGCACAACTCATAGATGGACTCAGTCCCTTCATCCTACTGCAGGGAAGGAGTGGGTATAGTCTGTCAAACTAGCAATCCTACATCTATGTGTATTTGTTCATGACTTAATTGTAAAATAAATCTTCATTTATTTTAGTTTCGCAGTCCATATTTTCACAGAAATTTATTGTGCTTAAAAGAATATATGCATAGAGCAGCAGATTTCATGAACAATTTAATGGTCAGCATAACTATAGTTAATTTATTTTCATATTGCAGGCACGGTCATACATCGATTGAAAAAACAATCGATATCACTGACTGATCAATGACCCCATTTTGGAAAGCAAACACCCCAATGTATATTCTATGAGGCATAATAAGTCTTTTGAACATGTATTTTTTTTCACACGTTTTTAGAAATTGCAGGGAAAAAAATGTAACCGCAATTTCAATGCATTTTTTACACGTTTTTACAGCACTGATGGGTGCTGATGAGAGGATCAACTGATAGGGTGGCACTGATGAGCACTCACTAATGACACAGTGCTCATCAGTGTCACTACAGTGCCCATCAGTGCCACTACATTCCCATCACTGCCACTATAGTGCCACATCAGTACCCCTACAGTGATGTGCACTATTGGACACTGATGAGCACTAATAGGGCACTATAGTGGCACTGATAAGCACTCACTGGTGCCACTGTAGTGGCACTGATAAGCACTCACTGATGGCACTGGTAAGCACTCACTGATGGCACTGTATGGCACTGGTAAGCACTCACTGATGGCACTGATATGGCACTAGAGTGGCAGTGATGGGAATGTAGTGGCACTAATGGGCACTTTAGTGGCACTGATGGGCACTAGTGACACTGATGAGCACTGTTATGGCATTATAGGGCACACCAAATCCAGCCCACTCACACTGCTGTGCTGTGTCTCCCTCTTCTCACACGCTGTATCGGTGTGAGGAGAGAGCTTAACTGGACATGACACCAGTTTGTTGACAAAGAGATCGCTCCATCATCGGACAGTGTGATATGGTAAAGGGCCGCTGTGATTGGCCTTTTACCCCAATCTGGGGCCTGCAGACCCAACGATCTTGGACACTTCCAGATGCACGCTCCAGGGGCACAAGAAGCGGGTGCATGGGAGGCAGTCAATAGACGCCCTCTAAGAACTAGCCAGCCACGCTGTAGTTGTGATCTGGCTATAGCACAGTCAGCAAGTGGCTAAGGCAAAGCATCTTCTGCTCCTTACATCAGATCCAAGGCATCCGCATTATGCATTGGTCATAATAAAGGAAACAGCCACGCGGGGGTCATTTTCTATAGCGTCGTGCACTAATTAGCACTCAAATCACTGCGAACTGGCGCCCACGTGGAATTCATAATAGCGCTGGGGCAAAAATACTCCCAAAACCAAATTTACTATACGGTAGCTCCCAGACAAGATAGCTCCCAAACCCTTACTCTTGCTAGGACTTGGAGAATTGCACATGGAAATAATGTTTAAAGCATGATATGATCGCCTAAATTTCTAGATTGTATTGAATTGTAATTGTACTGTCTTCCCTGATGTTGTAAAGCGCTGCACAAACTGCTGGTGCTATATAAATCCTGTATAATAATAATAAATCGTACTGAAATTTGTGGTATATTGTTTAAAGATAATCTGCTTTTAAACTGTGTTAAAAAGGGTATACTGAAGTATATTTAAAAGTCTAAGAAGAGATAAATTCCCCATCTCTTTGCAACTAGGTGCCTGCACAACTGAACAACTGAGCATGCCCAGACATGCAAACTACTCTTATTTTAACTTCCATGCCTTTTTTTAACCAAGAGTTATAGTAAATACCAAAATGAGTGCTGGGCTGAAAAGCATTTTTGGAGAGTGAAAATGAGGGTTATGTAGCCCAATGCAAGTTTCAGCCATTAATTCTAATGGAACAATTGTAACTTCCCCCAAATACTTTTCATGTTGATATGAAATGTATCTTTCTCTCAAAGAAATTGTGCTTGCAACAATGTTGCTTATTCTTCATCTATTTTGTTTTTAAGAATGCTGGAATGTTTTCATGTTTTGGTAAAATATATTTTTCTCTACCATTCACTTGTTGCTGTCCATCTTACGAAAATCTTTACCCAAACTCACACAGGTGTCTTTACAAACAAACAACAAACAACCATTGCTGATGCAAATTTAAAATGAGTCATCATTTTGTGTGTTTTTTATTATTTCCAAATTATCATAATTTGAGCCCAAAAAAATTGATATGTGTACCAACATCAGAAATCAAAATGTCATTCCCAAAAATCAGGGTAACAAAGGGTAACATCGCTATTCTACACTCACACACCAAGAACCACCAAATATCACAGATTAAATCAAGAAGAATAACTCCTGACTAATGTAATTCCACAACCTATATAGCCAAAGAAATTCAGTATTTATGTGTAGGAGGGTTTCACATGCGGCAGCACAGTGGCTAACAGGTTAGCACCTCTGCCTAGCAGCACTGAAGTCCTTGGTTTGAATCCCAATCCCACTACCTGGCTAGAGGTTTCTATGTTCTTCCTTTCTATTTTCTTGTGCTTTACAAGTTTATTTTTCACCAGTGATGACATTTTTGACGGGTTTCACATAATGGAACCCCAATAAATCACATTATAAATCAAACAAGTGTGGGTTTGCAACAAATATAGAAATGGGTGTTTCGGCCCAGATAAGTCTGCACGCGTGTTTTAATATTGTATGCTTATGACAAATGACATATGTGCTTTGTCACCAATTTGTATGAAGCAGCCCTCACAAAGTTGTCATTTCCTGATATGAACCCTCCACATGCCCAACAAGGTACAAGTTTGATTTGGAGATTTTTGGGATCACTGATCATGGGCAGAGTCTTGGACATTTGTTATTTTGAGGTTTACCCTGCACAGATATCTATGCTGATACATTTTTTCATTTGTAAAGAGTGTTTATTCCTAATGAACAGGTGTGAGCTTTTAAGGCCTATGTGAAGAGACAGAATTGATTATACTCGTGGGTGGGTGAGCAATCCTAGTTAGGTTATTTAAAGGCCTGCATTTGTGGCGGGTGTTTGGCCTAAGAACAGGCCTGAATCATTTTTTGCAGTGTTTATATTGGGTTACAAATAGATATGTTTTTTTTTTTGGGGGGGGGGGTGCATAATTCATGGCCCAGACCCCACTAAGGCTGTTGTTTGATGATTGCTTCTAAATCTAACATGTTAGACTTACAACTGCTTTGTAATGGTTTAGATCAAAAAGGAAGGTTCCTGCTAATTCATTTCTGCTGTGTGTGTCAATGTAGTTTGTGCGCTGCCTTTTTGGCTTTTGTATTTATTTTGTCCGTTTTTGCTTATAACAATCCTGCCATTTCACTTTTTAGGTGTTTGGGGCGAGGACTTTTGATCACCACAAAAGTTTGTCATGGTTATTAGCTTGATTTTTATCCCTTGTTTTCTAATGTGATTTGTTTAATGTGTCTAATTTGTAGTTTTATACCCTTGTAGATTGTAAGCTCTTTTGAGCAGGGCCCTTCTAACTATATTGTCAAATGCTAGAGCATCATTTCCATGCCTTTTATTTATTTTTTGGCCCAAGTATATTATTGTAACAAATGTTTATACTAAATAAAGTTGATTGTTTTTTGCTTTATGTTTGACTTTTGCAAACTCAAAATACATATTTTATAAATGCAAACTATTCATACTCCTTCAAATCTGTATTAAATCTAGTTGCATACAAAAGTATTTGGTTGTGCACACATGCTCATCCTTGATTAGAAAGCGTAATAAAATTCCTGCTCCCAAGCTGAATTTCAGGGCTCTACTAATTATTTTGTGGACTAAGTAAGCCATGAAATATGTCAAATGTCTAAATGTGCATTCTTTCTAAGCACCAAATTTTGAAAAAAATACTACATAAACATTAGTTTAAACAAAATTTGGCATGGCCCCCCCCCCCCCCCAAAAAAAATCCATACCAGGCCCTTCGGGTCTGGTATGCATTTTAGGTGAACTCAACGCCAAATTTTTCAAAAGAATTTACATGGGGTCCCCCCAAATTCCATACCAGACCCTTATCCGAGCATGCAGCCTGGAGGTCAGGATAGGGGGGGGCGAGCGAGGCCACATGACCTCAACATAGGTGGTGCTTTGGTGTCCATGTTGATGGGGACAAGGGCCTCTTCCCGACAACCCTGGCTGGTGTTTGCCGCAGTCTACGGGCGGGCGGTTTATCAGAATCTGGAAGCCCTCTTTAAAAAGGGGGCCCCCAGATCCCACCCCTGATGCAAATCAGTATCGGGTACATCATACCCCTACCCTTACTCGCAAAAAAAAGCAAGGGGCGGACTCTCCTAATGATGTCGTCAGATGGCCACGCCCCATGGCTAGATAAGAGATGCCAGACAGCGACAACACAATGGAGGAAGACAGCCACAGAAGAAGAGCAGCTTTTTTTTTTATTTAGCGGGTAACCGGGGGCAAGGAAGAACACAGCAGCGGGAGAAGAAGGCGGCAGGAGAGACGGCAGCAGGAGTAAATGGCTCAGGGAGAAGACAGCTCAGAGCTATTTCTTTTTAGTACCTCATGGGACACAGAGTTAGGCTAATATTCATTACCTACTGGGTTATACTTCATCTCCAGGTGAATGGACACTGGTAGACCAAACAGGAAGTGATCCTCTACATAACCCCTCCCATACAGGAAGTACTTCAGTTTTTTACCAGTGTCTGCAAGGTGGATGGCACGGTTGTTTGAGCTCTCTGAGCTCCAGGTCTCTAGTCCCACAAACAGTTCTTAAATGAATCAAGGATTTGACCTATCGCATCCATTTGACACAGGCTCTATATGCTTAGATAAATGGTACCCGAGCCTCTCAAAGAAGACTCAAGATCCTACAAGGTTTTGCCTGTAATGCGGCCTACAGGCACTGGACCCTACAAAGTGGAATCCTGGACACTACAGCGATAAGGCATTCCTGCGGGGTGCTCTACAGATCCAAGGGAGTGGACCCGAAACATGAAAAAGGTACCCAGTCCTTGAAGGTCCTCAAGTGACAGGAATCTGCCATGAAGGGTGAAGATTGGGTTTTTAGTTTGTAAGCTGCCCTGCACCTGGATGGGTAAGTGAAACCCCTTTATTATTGTGCGGTGTCCCTGTGATTGTAACAATCAGTCAAGCTAGCTAGAGGCTGAACACCTGTGTGCGGTGCCCATACGGGGGAGTTTTGGGCTAGCAGTGGGTGTTTGCAAAGTGTACCTTTTTTGCTTTTCTTGCAGTTTTTTACCTATATGATGGTGCATGATAGTTTCGCTTTGGTTCGCCATGGTGCACATGCGTTCGCAGGAGCTCCACTGGGCTCAGCAGTTTGGTGGCCATGGCGCACGTGGCTTCACTGCACATGCGCCGTAGCCTTTATCTGGGCGCACAGAGATTTGCGTCATACGCGAATACGGCCACACCCATTCGCCAGGACCACGCACGTGCATGCACAGGACATTCCAGCGCACAGCCAACTTATATAAGTTGTGTATGCCATGTGGTGCTTCCAGAAGGCATCTGTGTGACACAGAGCAGGCTCTGAACCAGGCATTTGCAGCGGTTCATTTCTCCTTACCTGGGTCACGTGAGTCACCAGGTGTTGCTTGGCAGGCTAAAGGTGCTTAGCAGGATTGTTGCATAGGGGCTTTGTGAGCCCTATTAAAGGGTCTCCTTCTAAAGGTGTGTTAATACAACACCCAGGTACTCTCTTTTTGTGGCTAGTAAATGTAAGTAAACTAACACTACAGGGAAGGGCACACCTATGTTGTCAGTAGCTCCTGATGAACCTAGTCGTATCCCCTGAAGGACCAGATGCTTCTGGGCAATCTGAGCTGCTGCGCCTATCTGGTATTGTGCCTACAGTCAATGCTGCGGCTTCACCCTTTATCACCAAGGATGAACTGTCCTCGGCCCTAACCGGGTTAGAATACAGGATTGCTTGCATGATTACCTCCATGCCGCAGTGACAGATCCCCCTCCCCGGAGCCTCCTAGTTTGGAGCAGTTCAGGATGGCGAAGAGCTAAAAGCTCAGGATTCTGAGGAGGGCCTGGCAGATTAGTCTGCTTCTGAGCAACCTAGACAAGAAGATATCCATTTGATGTCTGCCTCTCGGGTGCAGAGGCTTTTGATCCAGTCTCTTACCGAGATGGTTCGTTCTGCCTTTAAATTGCCTCTTACAGAGGTTACTGAGCCCCCCTGGTCCTCTTTGGGGTCCCTCTTCAGGCTGCACAGGCTTTCCCCTTACACCCTCTGTTGGAACAGGTGGTGTATGCTGATTGGGAACATACTGACAGGATTTTTGTTCCTCCTAAGAGGTTTTCCCTTTTATATCCAAAGTTCGTTAAGAAGTGGAGCATGCCAGCCGTAGATGCAACAGTCTCTTTCTTAAACAAGAACTTAACTTGTTGGATAGATAATGCACAGGGCTTGAAAGACTCTGTTGACAAGAAATTGGAGTCATTATTAAAAGCTTCCTTTTCTTTGGCCAGTTCAGCTATTCAGCCAGCTGTTGCAGCAATTGGTATCTGCTAGTCCGTAAAGGATCAGGTCAGACGGCCTAACAGGCCTTACCCGGAGGATGATCTGACTGAAAATAAGACATATATTCCTTGAGCGCTGTGTTTTGCTGTTGACACCTTAAAGGATTCAATACAGCAGGTTTCTCGTTTGGCTCTTTTGTCCTGTACATGTACAGACTTTTGTGGCTTCGAATTTTTTTCAGGTTTCCCCTTTTATGGGGAATGTTTATTTGGTGATTATTTAGACAAATATATCCAAAAGATTTCCAGAGGGAAGAGTTCTCTACTTCCTGTGAAGAAAAGCACCAGGCGTCCCTCATTTAAAACCTCAGGGACTGCTTCCTCAAATGTCTCAGCGCCAAGGCACTTCCGCCACCAACAGGGCTCTAGGGACAGGGGCAAGCCACACGGCCAGGGCCAGAAAAAGCCCTGGGTCCAAAACTCCTCTAAACCCAACACCAAGCCCTCCTTTTGAGGGGACGCCCCCACTCTATCTGGTGGGGGGAAGGCTGCTGCACTTTGCGGACATTTGGAGAACAATAGTTCAGGACGAGTGGGTCACCTCAACTATATCCCGCGGTTACAAGCTGAAGTTGCGGGGGGTTCCCCCTCAGAGGTTTTTAAGATCCAGCGTTCCCTCGGATCCTCCAAAAAGAGACTTATTGCTTCAGGCACTACATCATTTAGTACATCAAGGAGTGATTGTAGAGGTTCATGTACCCGATTGTGGGTAGGGTTTTACTCAAACCTGTTTACGGTTCAAAAACGGGGACACAAGGCCCATTTTAGACCTAAGATCCCTGAACCAGTATCTACTGCTCCAATCCTTTCGGATAGAGTCTGTCTGCTTAGTAATAGCCTCACTCCAGATGGGAGACTTTCTAGCCTCCATCAATATAAAAGATGTGTATTTACACGTACCTATCTTTCAGCCTCATCGGAGATTCCTGCGATTTGCAGTAGAGGAATGCAATTTTCAGTTTGTGGCTCTACCCTTCGGGCTTGCTACAGCTTCCCAGGTGTTCACAAAGGTCCTAGCACCAGTACTGGGCCTTTTAAGGGCCAAAGGGATCCTGGTGCTTGGGTATCTGGATGACCTCCTCCTCAGAGATCAATCACTACAGAATCTAGAACAGAGCATAAGAGCACAGTTTGGTATTTGGAAAGCTTAGGCTGGATCATAAATACCAAAAAGTCAACCTTGAGACCTGCTCAAAGTCTAAAGTATTTAGGTCTGATCCTAGATACAGTCCAAGCAAGGGTATTTTTGCCACCTTTACGGATCTGTGTCCTGAGGTATCAGGTGCGTCAGATAAGGGGCACCAGACAACCCTCCATTCGGCTCTGCATGAGTCTTCTAGGGAGGATGGCGTCCTCCGAGGCAGTGCCCTATTTCCAGTTACATTCCAGGCCTTTACAACAAGACATATTGTTGGCTTGGAACAGAAGAAAACAAGCCCTGTATTATTCAATGTTCTGATCTCCTCGGGCACGCTTAAGCCTAAACTGGTGGTTTCAGGATCAGAACCTGTGAAAGGGAAAATTCTTCCTCCCGGTAACTTGGAGAGTACTGACTACAGATGCCAGTCTCTCAGGCTGGGGAGCGACCCTAGAAGGGCTCACAGCTCAGGGGAAATGATCAAGGACAAAACAGATCCTGCCCATCAACGTCTAGGAATTACGTCTGGCCCTACGGTCCTTGACGTGGAGCTTCAGGACTGTCCTATCAGGGTTCAGTTTTTGTCCTGAACAAGAGATCCTCAAGCAATCAGAGCAGATGCTCTGGTAGTTCCATGGAGCCAGTACTCCCTGGTTTATGCTTTCCCTCTGATCCCTCTCTTTCCACATTTGTTGCGCAGGATTCGTAGAGAAAGGGGGTTCCAATCATTCTGGTGGCACCAGCCTGGCCCAGAAGGCCCTGGTTCCCAGAGATTGTGAGACTGACAATAGATGGGCCATGGACGCTTCCACGTCACCCCAATCTACAGTCTCAAGGTCCTATATTCCACCCCAATTTACAGTCTCTAAATTTGATGGCATAGCTATTGAAGCCAGGGTGTTAAAATACTGTGGAATCTCTGGACCAGTGGTGTCTACCCTAGTGAATGCTAGAAAAGTTGGCACTAGGAAGATCTATCATAAGGTCTGGAAGACTTATATCGTGTAGCACTGACCCCCCGAAGGAGCGGCTGAATTTTTGCTGGGCTTACCGATTACCTCCACCATCTCGTAACTCGTTGTCCTTGTCTAGGGGTTCCCAGGGTTGATGACCCAGTAACTGTAGAGACCGACACCTGAATTCCTTTTTAGGATTTTTATTTTGCTTAAAACAGTTAAAAAAACTCAGTCTCTAAGTTGGGAATAGAGGGTATAAGGATAAAGTTTAGCTCAGATGCTTGGAACTGCTGACTTCAATAAAAGTCTCTCTCTGTACATAATCCAGGGAATAACCACTCACAGCTGGATTCTTTAACCACTTCAATACTGCCGACCGTCATATGACATCCACAAGGTGGATCTCCCATCCTGGGTGGACGTCATATGACGTCCTCCTATTCCCGGCCGTCTAGGGGGCGCGCGTGCGCCACCCGCGGCGTCGCTCGGGACCCGGTGCGCGTGCCCGGCGGCCGCGATGTCCGCTGGGGCACCCGCGATTGCCCGGGAAAACAGCAGGACCTTGGAGCTGTGTGTGTAAACACACAGCTCCACGTACCGTCACTGGAGAGGAGACCAATCATGTGTTCCAAGTACAGAGGAACACCGATCAGTTTCCTCCCCTTGTGAGTCCCCTCCCCCCACAGTTATAATCACTCACATAGGGAACATATTAACCCCTGCAGCACCCCCTAGTGTTAACCCCTTCCCTGCCAGTTACATTTACACAGTAATCAGTGCAATTTTATAGCAACGATCGCTGTGTAAATGTGAATGGTCCCAAAAATGTGTCAAAAGTGTCCGAAGTGTCCGCCGCAAAGTCGCAGTCATGAAAAAAAATCGCAGATCGCCGCCATTACTAGTAATAAAAAATAAAAATGCAATAAATCTATCCCCTATTTTGTAAACCCTATAACTTTTGCGCAAACCAATCAATAAACGCTTATTGCCATTTTTTTTACCAAAAATATGTAGAATACGTATCGGCATAAATGGAGTAAAAAATGTAGGTATTTTTTTTTTTAAAAATGGGATATTTATTATAGCAAAAAGTAAAAAATATTGTGTTTTTTTCAAAATTGTCACTCTTCTTTTGTTTATGGCGCAAAAAATAAAAACCGCAGAGGTGATCAAATACCACCAAAAGAAAGCTCTATTTGTGGGAAAAAAAAGGCCGTCAATTTTGTTTGGGTGCAACGTCACACGACCGTGCAATTGTCAGTTAAAGCGACGCAGTGCCGAATCGCAAAAAGTGCTCTGGTAAGGAAGGGGATAAAATTGCCCGAGGCTGAAGCATTCCAGTTGTAACTGGAAGGTAAAGGTAGGAACTTTTCTTACTGTACCAGAATCTTTCAGCCAGTCCGGCTATACCGTAAGAAATTGTGGATTCAATCAATGTCCATGGCAGCTCAGCTTTGCCAGCCTCGTGCATAGCTCTCTTACTGAAGAGTCCTCCCCTGGTTGCATGTAGAGTTGCTGGGCCTCTCCAAACCTGAGATGGCACCGGAACTCCTTGGAATCCTCCTTCCAGTTAATGCGCCTCGAACTAGCCAGTTCCGAGGCTCGGAAATGGATGAATCCACACCCCAGGCCATGAGGGCCTCTGGGGGCTGGGCACAAGTACCAGGACCACTGAGTCAGCAACAACTTCTGGACCGGAACCCCGAACCACGTGACTTCAGCACCTTAAGTACCCTCTCCCGGAATACACAGCGAGACAAACGCGCCCACTGATTGGCTCCGAGAAGAGATTGGTACCCAATGCGTCCATCCAGACTGCGTTCTAAAGCCTCTCACAGGTGCAAACCCCACCTATGACCAGGCAGAACCTCAATACAGCCCAGCCAAACTAATGCCAAAGCACAATTTAGAACAATTAACCCCACAACTCATCTATAGTTTTGGGCAAAATGAAATTTTAAGCCATAGCGCGTACTCATCAGGAGTACCAGCGCTACAATCGATTTCGTGTGAAGCCAGAAAATGGCATCCTCGGAAATACGTGATTGGGAGAATTCTCTCTTTTCTACTGTCAGCTGTGGAAATCAGATTGGCTTTGAGTACAATCAGAGGTCGGATTTCGGCTCTCTTAGTATTCTTCCAAAAGCCTTTAGCCTCCCATTCGCTGGTCCGAACCTTTATGCTTCCCCCCCATTAGGTCACCTATGTGTCCTTGGGACTTGAACTTGGTGCTGTCTGTGTTACAGAAACAACCATTTGAACCTATAATGGAAATTCCATTAGACTTGCTGTCACACAAGCTAGCCTTCCTGATGGCCATCACCTCGGCTATAAGGGTGTTGGATTTGGCGGCCCTTTCATGCAGGGACCATACTTGATCCTTCACCATGACAGGGTCATATTACGACCTGTTCCATCCTTCTTGCCAAAGGTGGTGTCAGCCTTTCATTTAAATCAGGACATTATTTTGCCTTCTTTTTTCTCTTAGCCTCGTTCGGCAGAAGAGAGACAACTGCATTCCTTGGACGTTGTCTGGACCGTCAAGGTTTATTTGTCTAGATTTGCAGAGATCCAAGGATCAGACTCTTTTTTGTTTTACCAAATGGACCCAAGAAGGGGCAGGCAGCGTCCAAAGCTTCCATTGCCAATTGAGTCTGTCAATTGGTCATTCAGACCTATGGTCTGAAACATAAAGCTCCTCCCTTTAGGGTGAGAGCACATTCTACCAGGGGTGTAGAAAACTCCTGGGCTTTTCACCATCAGGTATCTGTGGCTCAGATTTTTAAGGCTGCTACCTAGTGTTCAGTGCATAGGTTCACAACATTTTATCAAGTGGATGTTCGAGCAGCCAAGGATTCGACTTTCGGCCGCAGTGTACTGCGGGCTGCCGTATAAGGTCTGATGGCTATTGTTTGGCAGGGTGTCTCCCTCCTCTCAAGGCTATTGCTCTGGGACATCCCAGTAGGTAATGAATATTATGTCCCATAATGAATCTATGTCCCATGATGTATGAAAAAGAAAATATAATTTTTTCATCATACTTGCCTGTAAAATCCTTTTCTTTGAGTACATCATGGGACACATATGTCCCTACCTCTCAGGGCTGTGCTCAGCCCTTCTTTCTCTGAGCTGGCCAGCTCCTATCTCTCCAAAAGTACTTAGCTGTTAATGATATCCTGCTCATCAGTCCTGCCTACTTAAGTTGTCCAGCCCAGAGGATCTCTGCCTTCACCTTAGTCAACATCACAGAGACCCTCTCCTGCATTCCTGTTAAAAGACTTGCTTGACAGACATCCCTTCTGACTCTAGATCCTGCTTGCTGTTTTACTACGCTCATCTCAGGCTCCCTGACGTTTGGCTTGTCTGACTATCCGGTTCCTGTACTCTGGCTAAGTTTGTTCTATTTACTTTTATTATTAAGCAAGTGTGATTTAACTGTACTTCTGTCTCGTTCTGATTTCATGGTTTCTGACAGTAGGCGAAGGCCATGAATTCAGAAGAGGCAGTCAATCCACTTGTCGGTAAAAAAAATTCCAGATTGGATGAACTGGATCACCACATGGATCAATTTGCCATGACGTTACAAATGCTCCTGATTTGCGCGGCTCACCTGGAATCTCCCACTGTGGCCGCCCCGGTACAACTTATGTTGCAGGCCGACCCTGCTGCTGCTCCAGTCTCTGTGCAGGCACCTGCCTCGAGTATAAGAGGTATGTCTTGTTCCGTTCCGCTTCCCCAGAGATTTGGGGGGCAATCCAGTCTAATGCAGAGGGTTTCTCAACCAGGTCAAGCTATACTTTGAGATGCTGCCCCAGGCGTTTCCCATGGACAGAAGCAAAGTAGGTTTTGTGATATCTTTGCTTTCTGAGAGAGCCTTGGACTGGGCAAATCCTCTATGGGAGACGCAAAAACCTGTTGTCTTGAGCTACCCTGAGTTTTTGGTTTTGTTTAAAAGGGTATTTGACGTTCTCATTGAAGTGTCTCATGAGTACGAGAACAGTTGTTAACTACACCATTGAATTTCATACTCTGGCAGCAGAGGTTGCTTGGAACAATGAGGCCCTCATGGCTGCTTTTTCTCATGGTCTCTCGGATTCCATCAAGGATGAGATAGCAGCCTGAGATATACCCACTGAGCTGGAGAAGTTGATCACGTTTGCCATCCTCATTGACTCCAGACTCTCTTTTAAGCGCTTGCGGAAGCCTCCTGTACATTTGCCTCTGAGCTTTAGCAGTCCCACCCGTTTCTGTTTGTTGGCTGAGCACTGTTTGTATTTTGGGGAGTCTACTTATTTATATATCACTTATCTTAAAAAAACATTATTCTTATTTTGCTTTTACATGCGTTTTGGTTTCCTCGCTGCAGTCCACACAATCTGGTCACACCTGTTCATGACAGGCTCTTCACCATGAGATAATCCAATTCCAAGTTATTTCCTCACCTAAGTTTCTGTTGATTATTAGTTATCCTTGGTTACAGAGGCACAATCCCTCTTGATTGGCTCTGTGCTGAGGTTCTCTCCTGGTCGCCACAATGCAGTAAGAAGGTAGCCAAGGTCCTGTGCACCTCTTCACTCTAATCCCTGCCGGAGGAGTACATCGATTTTAGCGATGTCTTTGACAAAGGTCAAGCCGGTAGTTTGCCTCCACACCGGCCGTATGATTGCACAATTGACCTTTAACCTGGTGCCATACCCTCTCGTGGACAGATTAAGGCGTCCCCAAGGCATGATATTTGAAGGAATATTTCATTTTTATTGTTTCACTTAAAGCATCATTAAAATCACTGCTCCTTTAAAAATTATAGTTTTAAAAACTTTTTTTTTTGTATTGATACATATCCCCCTGGGCAGCACCTGGGTCCCTATACACTTTTTATGGCCAATCATTTGCATACATTTCTTCAATGTGGACTTTTGTTTTTACAATTTCTAGCCCCGTTGACTTCAACAATTCCCGCATGTGCCGATGTGACAGGCATGTTCGCCGGCAATAGCACGCTTCCATTTGCATGTCTGCACAGTTGAAGTCTTAATTGACTTTAATTGGGCAATATTACATGTAGCGCACCCAGTACCTCCTGGAATCTTAGTAAAACAACCCTATAGTGTAGTACTGCAAAGCCTTATTCATTTACTTGCATACAATAATACACATAAACAGAAAAAAATATTGGGTCTTTTCCTGGTCCCTGATTATGTCAATTGTGACAAAATACATCGGACTGAACTTACAATTTGACGTCATTACACACTTGTGCCAGACTTTTCCTTGTTTTATGAAGATTCTCATATTTATACAGTGGGGAAAATATTATTTGATCCCCTGCAGATTTTGGCAGTTTGCCCACTTACAAATAAATGAAGGGTCTATAACTGTTATCATAGCTGTATTTTAAATGATAGAGACAGAATATCAACCAAAAATCCAGAAAAAAACATGATACAAATGTTATGAATTGAGTTGCAGTTCAGTGAGTAAAATAAGTATTTGATCCCCTACCAATCAACAATAATTCTGGCTCCCACTGACATGTGCTATACAGATTGGTCCTGTCAATAGGGTGCTCCTAAATACAACTCGTGATGTGTATAAAAAACACCTGTCCACAGAATCTCTTTCTTCCATTCAAACCTCACCATCACGGGCAAGACCAAAGAGCTATCAAAGAACGTCAGGGACACGAGTGTACACCGCCACAAGACTGGAATGAATTCTATTTAATTTTTCTATTACCAGTTTGTTCCTCTATGAAGAATCCTTCCAGACCCTTTGGGTTTTCTTTCTAAACCCCCCCCCCCCCCCCTTTCCCTGTTTTTTCCAATATTTAATTGATTCAGAGAACGTGCCTTAAATAATATTTGTTATCTTTAGGTAATTGGTATTTTGTCAGTGGACAGTTGCAGTGTTATTATTCTACTATCGTTTGAAAAATATACACTCTCCTCTACTTAGACAATCTTATTAGGGTGAATTCTCCTGACTACAATCAGTTTTTCTTCATGACCTTTTGCGGGATTCCTTTATAATCCCTTCCAGTCAGGAGATCAGCCCCACTTTCCATTTCTATTTGGATACCTCCACCTCATCTCAGCAAGTTAATTGTCCATCGCTGAAAAAAAAAAAAAAAACACATTCCCTACTATCATAATGTGAAACACCCGTAGACTTTGTTAGAAGTGTATTAGAATATATGTGAACTTTTATGGACTTTAGCACCTTGAAACAGGACGCTCTCACAGTAAGTTAAAGTGTTTAGGGTTAAATTATGACTGTGGGTAGTTTGAATGGAATACTTTGATACCAATTAGACTAATTGCCTCACTATTTAGTGAACTGCTATCCATTGTTCATCTAGCTCTGATGAAATTTGTCGAACGAAACGCGTCAGACACCCCTGTCTGCCCACCACAGACTCCCCCTCTCTTCCTAGACCTGCTTGGGGATCGGCCGACCTAATGTGAACACGTGGATTTTCCGTGATTCAAACAGTGACTGCAGCGAGACTGTGAGCCACGTTAGCACTTTCTATGGGTCAGCTGATTCACATCTAATGTTGATGGACATACCACTACGCTATACTCATAGAAACTTGACAGTACTTGCAAAGCCTCTACCTACTTGTAGAGCGGCGTCCCACTGTGTGAATCAGGCTTCCATTTGTGCCTCATCACACAGGTTCCCTATACAACGCTATACAGCTGGTTTATCTGAAAGCGGAAACTAATCCCTGAGCTAAGCAATAACTACTCTGTGAGGACTACAACGGATGGACCAGCGGCTTCTTATATTCATCCTGCTTTTTAGCAGCAATCGTAAAATAATCTGCTTTATATTAACCTACGGATACTAGTGCTGCTGTTTATATACACATTACCGGCACACTTTAAAGTCAGTAAGTGAAGCAAGCTTCCACCTGTGCCTACTCACACGGGATCTGGTAAGAGAAGGGAATCTACTCCTCCACATTTCTCTTGTTATATACTAAACGTTTTACATAGTACCGTTGTACTGTGCCTTGGTTATATTAACTTTGTGCCATCCTTGTTAGTATCTCAGTGCTCTTTATAATATCCAGGATTGCTGTGGAACCGATCGGCTTTTTGTTTGTGCCATCCCGCTGTATTAATGCAAGACTGACCTCAATTGGTCTCAACAGAAATATTTTTTAAACCACTGAAGATAACCTTCTAAACTTGATTATTTGCACAGTAGCTATTTATAAGTATATACTTTTTAGGTTTACCAGCTGGTTATATATTTGCAGGAGGATGACTGAATGAGGGGTTTGTCTGTGGAGATCACCTGTTTAATGATAACGTTATCATAATTTTAAATCAATTTTGTGGTGGAGGTATCTTTTTCTAAATTTATATGTAATATGGGTGGAATTGTTTTCAATAAAGAATTCTATTTAATTTTTCTATTACCAGTTTGTTCCTCTATGAAGAATCCTTCCAGACCCTTTGGGTTTTCTTTCTAAACATTCCCCCCCTTTCCCTGTTTTTTCCAATGCTTACAGTATGTGCTCATGTGGTATACAGATTAGTCCTATCAATATAGGGTGCTCCTAAAGACAACTCGTTATGTGTATAAAAGACACCTGTCCACAGAATCTCTTTCTTCCATTCAAACTTCACCATCATGGGCAAGACCAAAGAGCTGTCAAAGAACGTCAGGGACAAGAGTGTACACCTGGACAAGACTGGAATGGGCTACAAGACCATCAGCACGAAGCTTGGTGCAAAGTAGACAACGATTATTCCCAAATGGAAGAAATGCCAAATAACCATCAATCGCCCTCGGTCTGGAGCTCCATGCGATATTTCAACTCATGGGGTAAGGATGATCATGAAAAAAGTGAGGGATCAGCCCAGAACTACATGGGATGATCTTGTGAACGATCTCAAGGCAGTCACCAATCAAACCATTGGTAACACAATAGGCCACCATGGATTTAAATCCTGTAGCAGTCGAAAGGTCCCTCTGCTAAAGGTACAGGCCAACTTTGCTGCATTAAAGCGGCTATTCAACCACATATATGATTATTTTTTTTTCAATCCATCTGTTACTATCATATTATGCTAATGTTGCATTCGTTAGGCTGGTAACTAGCGCCGCTTTTGTTAGTATTTAATTAAAAAACTTACCTTATATTCCCCCTGCTCGGGCATTCCCATCTTGCTTGTGGGCAGGTGAAGCCCACAAGCATAAGCTTCCGGGTTTACAGGGCTACTGAATAACCAGCATGTACCGCCCGTTCTCCCGCATGCGCAGTAAGCACACATCGCATCAATGAGAGCCCACTGACTCCTGGGAAAGAATGACACACATCTCCCAGGAGCCCTAGTGAGCACAGGCGCAGAGGTAAATTTCGTAAATCACCACAGAGCCAAAGAGGCAGAATACAGGAGACCCCATAGCAACAGTGAAGAAGGGGTGAGTAAAAAATAAAATAAAAAAATGTACAATTGCTGTTGCTGAATGATTATATGGTTTATATCTGTAAAGTCAATTTTATGGGTGGAACTCCGCTTTAAGGGGCCAATGGACAGGGCCATGTATTGTAAAATCTTGGATGAGAACCATCTTCCCTCAGCCAGAACACTAAAGATAGGTCATGGATGGGTCTTCCAGCATGATAATGGCCCAAAACATACCACCAAGGCAACAAAGGAGTGGCTCAAGAAGAAGCACATTAAGGTCATGGAGTGGCCTAGCCAGTCTTGAGACCTTAATCCTATAGAAAATGTATGGAGGGAGCTGAAACTTTGAGTTTCCAAGTGACAGCCAAGGAACCTTAAGGATTTAGAGAAGGTCTGTAAAAAAGAGTGGACCAAAATCCCTCCTGAGATGTGTGCAAACCTGGTAACCAACTACAAGAAACATCTTACCTCTGTGCTTGCCAACAAGGGTTTCTCCACCAAGTACTAAGTCATGTTTTGCTCGGGAATCAATTACTTGTTTTACTCACTCAACTGCAACTCAATTTATAACATTCGTATCATATGTTTTTTTTTTTTTGGGGGGGGGGGGGGATTTTTGGTTGAAATTCTGTCTCTAGCATTTAAAATACACCAATGATGAAAATGATAGACCCTTCATGTCTTTGTAAGTGGGCAAACTTCAACAAACAAAATCTGCAGGGGATCAAATAATTATTTTCCCCATTGTAGGTGGTGTATAAGGCTAGCTGCTTGGTCAGACATGGTGCCCCCCCTCCCCTCCCTGAATTGCTATCCATCTATGCAGCTAGAAAGGAGACATATATATATATATATATATATATATATATATATATATTATATATATATATATATATATGAGTTTTGACTGATGGCACTTGGCTCCAAGCGTTTGGCCTAGTACAATCACTCAGAATGCAAGGAAAGAGCATGTCAACTACAGGGAGCGTGAGAGCCAGCCAGAATGTTTTAAAAAGCCTAGAGAGGTGCACTTACAGCAGAGCTCAGCACAGCCAGTACTAACACAGGTGGGGGGAATCAAAACAAAGCTCCTGTTCTAAGTGAAAAACACAGACTGCAATATAGGGAAGAGGAGCCTTGTTCTGACTCTGTTAAAATAAAAAAAGATGTGTGAGCTTCTCTTCAGGTTCTAATCCCTGTGAAGCACTATGGCAGTAATGCCCAGAAATTGACCTTCTTTTTGAGGAGGGGTGGAGAAGCACAATCCATTCAATAAAGATAGGATTTTCTTCTAAAAATGTATTGATGGATGGTGGCAAAGACAAAGCAAGGTATCTATACGTGCATTAATGCATCAGTATTGTATTTTTTCTGCTAGTCATATGCATTTTAGCTGACCCTGCCCTGTGGTTTCAATAATAGGTCAATAACCCAGAACAAATATGTAGAAAAGGAGTTCCGACTATTCCTGATCTGCATATTTGTTCCTGATCAGGAACATAGGACAAACAGAAAAAGAGGGATTGGATGGGGTGTGAAAAAGCAAAAAGAACACCGGGTGCCGAACGACACGGTGAGAGAAACCCCTTAGGGTTTTTAATAGATATGCCAAAAAAAAGGATATGAAGAGTAAAAAATTTTTTATTTATTAAACATAGATAAAAGTATGCATATAAAATATGTACATTTGACATAAGAGCATTGTACTAGAACCCAGAATGATACAGTTATATGAGCTGGTCACTGTCCTTGGCAAAGTGGACTAGTGGCGGTCAATACAGCATATAACACCTTACATGTTACGGACAAAAAGTCCTTCTTCAGAGGTTTTGTTATAGGTTCACATGGGTATAAAGTCTCTACAAAGAGAGTATACAAAATTAGTATCAAATAACAGACTTCAATATTGATGCAGATTCATTGTCACTGTATAAGCAATTATCATAGCAGGTATTGTCAGATGGAACATGAAAAACTTACATTGTATACGCTTCAGACAAAAAATGTCTGTGGGGATTAAACTAATCAGGTCACACATGTGGGCAGAAAAGACCCTCTCCAAGAGCACACCCAGTCAAAATGGAGGCAACAGGATCTGCTTGACTACAAGGACTCAAATTAGTGGAACAGATAATTCCAGCTAATGCAGGGCCAGTGGCACTAATAAATTATAATAATGGTCAAACGGTTTTAAAAAATATATATGTGAGGCACTGTATTTTTTCTGCTAGTAATATGCATTTTAGCTAACCCTGCCCTGTGGTTTCAATAATATGTCAATAACCCAGAACAAGTATGTATATAAGGAGTTCTGACTATTCCTGATCTGCATGCTTGTTCCTGATCTGCATACTTGTTCCTGATCAGGAACATAGGAAGTACACCAGGGGATTGGTAGAATAGAATTAGGCAGTAAGTGTTTTCAGAGTACGGGGTCAGCAATGACGGTCAACATGTTTTTTTTCTGAAAAAGGTTTACCTAAAAACGTTCAGTTTGAATCTGGATGAATTAAACAGAACCTAATACAAATGATGGCATGAATGAGTTGCCATCAACAAGCAGTTAGTAAGGCTGGACAGGCTTTCTGCAAGCTTTATAGTTGCTTGAAGTGTGCTGAAAGCCCACTAACTGCTTTTTTCTTTTACATGTTTATTGAAACTACTAGGCTACAAATGGTGCCCAACTGGGCAACAGATATAAGGATACCACACAAGGCATGTCACACACAACTATAGTCACCATAGAGTAGATATATAAATATTATAATAAATGTGTGAGAACTAGTTTGTATGAATGCCACAGGCGTGCAGTAGGTGGGGGTGTAATTACTCTCCAGGGTACACTCCCCAGTCAAGTTTCTGAAGAATTATCAAGTGCAAACCAGGTAGGAGGGAGTGATGTAATAGAGGAACTTGGTATATGAAGGCACTTTGAGGTGGGGAAAATGATAGAGAGTATCTCAAAAGATATATGAAGGGGAGAGGGAAAAGTCTAGGGGGGTGAGGGTAAGAATGGAAGGTGCAGTAAAAAAAGAAAAAAATAGTGACGGGGGTTTGAAGGAGGGACACACTCCCAGCACCTCCAATCACTGTGGCCCAATAACATTCATTGACAACTAGAGGTGTAAAAGTGTGTATACATAGTTAATGGGATAGGTATAGTTGATCCAGGGCTGCTAGACTGTTAATATTGTGTTTATCCACAAAGATAGCTGGAAATTTATTTTTTTCTCAAGAAAAATTATAATTAAGTCTGATCTCCAGTTCCCCTGATTCTTGGTTGTGAGGTTTGTCATGTTTTAACCACTTCAGCTCCGGAAGGTTTACCCCTTTTCATAACCAGGCCGTTTCTTACGATACAGCACTGCGTTACTTTAACTGACAATTGCGTGGTGATTTGACACTATACCCAAATGAAATGTTTGTCCTTTTTTCCCACACATATAGCTTTCTTTTGGTGTTATTTGATCGCCTCCGACAGTTTTGAAAAAAAAAAACAATATATTAAATATTATAGTATACTAAGTATAGTAAATATTTTTTACTTTATGCTATAAAACATATCCAATAAAAAAAATTGTCTTGAACAATTTAGGCCAATATGTATTCTGCTACATGTTTTTGGTAAAAAAAATCCTAATAAGTGTATGTTGATTTGTTTGCACAAAAGTTATAGCGTCTACAAACTATGGGATATTATTATTGATTTTATTTTATTTTTTTACTAGTAATGGCGACAATCAGCGACTTACATTGGTACTGTAAAGTTGCGGCAGACAAATTGAACACCTAACTGACACTTTTTGGGGACCAGTGACAGTAATATAGTGATCAGTGCTAAAAAAAATCTGCACTGTCGCTGTACTAATGACACTGGAAGGGAAGTGATTAACATCAGGGGCAATGAAGGGGTTAACTTTATGCCTAGGTTGTGCTTACTCACTGTGGGGGGGGGGGGGGTGCTTTGACTAGGGAAGGCAAAGATCCGTGTTCCTGCTTAGCAGAAACACAGGATCAATACCCTTCCCTCTGACAGAATGACAATCTGCCTTGTTTACATAGGCAGATTGTTGTTCTGCCTCTATACTCTGTAAGCAATGGGTGCTGGCAGACATCAAGTCCACTGTACCCGCCACTGGGCTCCTGCTGTGTATAATCATAGCAGGAGCCGGTCACCGGCGGCGCATGCATCCCAGACCCAAAAGTGTCAAAAAACTTGGCTTGAGGTTGTGGTGCATTAACACTATTATAAACTGCCATTAGGCAAAGAAAAAAAAAAACAGGCATTCGGGGGGTGACAGGATCACCTCCAGAACACCTGACAGCACCCGCTTAACTTCAATCTGAAAAGCGATCCACTTTTGATTGCTTTTCAGAATTGTGGCTAGTGTGAACCCATTGTACAGCCATTGCAATGCCACCAATATTATTGTTCTTTAACATGGTGACAGTAAGCTGCCACCTAGGCTGCACAGGTGTCAGGCTACTTTTACCCTGTTAAAAAGGACAGGGGCATGGGTGGCATTGCAATGGCTGATATTAAAAGGGGCACTGGCACTTCTAACAGCTTCCTGTATTTCCTGGGCAAAACATCTGTTTGCTCTCTACCCCCTCACCCCAATCATTGGAGGATCTTCACTGCACAATTAAGGAGCTTGAGTGTAGGCTTCTCCTTCATCAGAGCTGCCGCTAGCTCGATCCCGCACCTGTACTACAGGAAGCCTGCAGGATTTACTTGGGATGATTTACAGTGATATAGAGTGAAATTGTGTACCCATTGGCTGAGGAATCAGAAGGAGGTGGTACAGCATGTAAGCTACTGGCTGCACCGCCCCCTGCTGCCCCCTCAACCAATGGGTAGCTGAACCTTCCTCATATATCCCTCCCTTCTGACATCACCCCGGATTCCCCAAGTCCCAGAAGCATGTTACTTTTCTATACAATTTGTAGGAGACAGATTGTGGCCGTGATGGAAACAGATTGTGCGGCTCTCGCAGCTGGTTGTCCTGCAGCTACATTAGCCTAGTTACTGCACCATTTATGGATGAATTCGGGGGGGTTTGGACCCCCCGTTATCTACGCCTCTAGGCCGTGGAGGTGCCTTAAGCGGCAGCCTAGTTCACCTAATGGTAGCGCCTGCTGAGGGCATGTCCACCAGGTATGCAGCATAGTGCTCAGGCAGCTGCACCCATGAAATCAATTAGGAGAGTAGGACAGTAAATATTTTGAGAATCTAACCAGAGTACCAGAGGTACCAGTGGTACATCATTTTGTAGGAATTCTCTAGAGACTGTATAATAAGAGAACAAAAACATATTTTATTTACTTGTGCAGTACTGTGCAGAAGTTTTAGGCATGTGTGAAAAAATGCTGTAAATTAAGACTGCTTTCAGAAATGGAAGTGTTAATAGCTTATTTTTATCAGTTAAAAAAACGGAAAGTAAATGAACAGAAAAGAAATCCAAATCATATTAATATTTGGCCACCCTTTGCCTTCAAAACAGCATCAATTATTAAATTCTTCTTTAATCACTTCCCGACCAGCTCCCATACATATACAGCGGCAGGTTGGCGCTCCTGCTCGAATCGCCGTATATGTATGGTGGCTCCTTTAAGAGCCATAGCAGGCACGCACGCACATCGGGGGACGCAATGCGTGTGGCCGGCAGGCGTCATCACTGCTGGCCACCAGTAATTGTGGGCATGAGAGCCAGAATGGGGATTTGTGTGTGTGACAGGGGAGGAGAGACAGATCATGTGTTCCTACTAGGAACAGTGATCTGGCTCCTCCTATAGTCAGTCACATCCCCTCACAGTTATGCCGCGTACACACGGTCGGATTTTCAGAAGGGAAATGTTGGATGTGAGCTTGTTGGCTGAAGGTCCGACCGTGTCTATGCTCCATCGAACATTTGATGTTCGTGTGTATGCTCGCCATTAAATGTTGGCTAGCAGGTTCTCAAATTTTCCGCCAACAAAACTTTGTTGTCGGAAAGTCCGATCATGTGTACACAAGTCCGCGCACAAAAGTTCACGCATGCTCGGAATCAGGTACGAGCCGGAAGCACATTGCAAATTATGAAATCTCTCAATGCAGTGCATTCTCTTCTTTATAATGCTATAATAATGAAGTTGCTTTGCTGCTGATATTCACAGAGTTCTGACAAATGTATTTTTCATTTTTTATAGTGATCTCCTAAATAATATTTGTTTTTGTTGTTTTTTTTTCCTAGTGATTTTTCATAATTTTTATTTTTATTTTTTCTCGTGATCTCCAGAATAATCTTTTTTTTTTTTTCTAGTGATCTCCATGATTTTTTTTTTTTTCGTTTTGTGTGTCAAGTTACCACAACACCATTATTATCTTGTATTTTTTAACCTCAAAGATACAATATGTTGGTGTCCCTTGTTAATTTCACATTGTATTTTTTAAATGTACCTGCCTACTCACAAACAAACTGTCCTTTTTGAAGTAAAACACATAGCCAAGTATTTGTCCAAACAAAAATTTGAAATTTAATAGGGAGCACAAGGTCATAACAAAATAAAGAGGAAGGCAACACTGGAGAAACAGTTGGAATTGGTGAAGCCTTTGTACCCCAGGGCAGACATCAATTATTTGACTGTCAAAATTGTTAACCTAAGGAGTCCATTTAATAGGGAGCACAATACGGTCCAGGACTCCGAGAGATCGGGAGCAGCAACAGATGACATATATGTCCCGAGGCTGTGGTCTTACAACAGCCTGCATTTTTTGCCAGATCAGACCAAACACAGGCCAACACTCTTAATACTTCCTTCCACGTTTCCTTCCATGCTGCTGTGGTGGGTTGGGTGGCTGTGGTGTTGGCGATGTTGCTGGAGGTGGTGGAGGAGTATGGTTCAACTCACACAGGTGGGTTTGAGTTGTGAGTTTGCCCCTCATCCTCTTGTTTAGGGTCTTCAAAATGATTTCTTCACAGATCGTGCATTGGCCCTCCTCCATGTGTTCTAGTTTGCTTGCAGTGACACATCCAAATGCCTTGTGGCCACCAGGAGTCATGTTAAGTGCTGCATTAACCTGTTTACCTGCATTAACCTGTTTTAAGAAAGCAGCTGCGGACTCCTCAAGATTCCTTGCCTTCCTGGTCCTTCTGGTTGGAGGGCGGAGGGGAGAAACCTTGGTTTCCGTCCATGGCCTCCTCCTGGCTGAGACTTTCCTGTGTATGAAAATGGTACATAGTTTTAGGTTTTTGTCATCTTGCAAATTGAATGTTAACAAATAGAAAAGACTATCATTCTGACCCCAGCATTTTTCATTCTTGTCCTAATCATTTTTGGCTACTACTGTCTATTGATCTGTATACCACTTTGTTAAATTTGAAATTAGTGATCAATAACATCTAGTAAATTTTTGACAAGAAATATCTTCAACAATGCTATACCTGGGTCAAGCTGGGCTCAGGGCCGGATTTCCCACAAGGCCACCGAGGCCAGGCCTCGGGGCGGCAGTGGTGCAGGGGCGGCGCCGCCCCCGCAGGGGGCTTCTCGGCTTTCGCGGCCGCCCCCCGCACTTAAATCATTCGGAGCTCTGTATGAGCAGGGCGGGGATGAGTATAAACAAGCGCTGGTGCTGACTAGAAAGGAGAGCAGGGGGCGGAGTCTGTGGGCAGCTGCAGGAGGAGCGTCTTCTCCCCCAGGCAGCAAGGCTTGTACAGTGTTAAGGGGAGATCAAGAATAGCTTTTCCCCTCTAGCTCCGGCGATCCACAGCCTCTGGCATCCTGTCACAGTGATACAGTGTGAGCGTGGAAAGCCAGCTAGCTTGTGCAGGAGTCGGGCTGTGCTCTGTCTCCACTGTCCTCCTAACCCCTCCCTCACTGCACTGCTTGTCCAATCCAATACTCAGCCTCCCATTTGTGCCCGCCCACACTCCAGTCACATGCATGCAATGTACTGTACTGTGCTGTGAGGGGAGTTCTGTTTTCAAACAATATCTGCCACGGCCCTGGGGGGAGACCAGCCTGAATGGGAGAGCATAATTGGTGAGTGAGACCCCCAGAATAACCCCCTCTCTGTTCCCACCCCTTTGTGCTATGGACCTTCTTCCTCCCACCTCTCTTCCTCATGATCATCACCTTCTCTCTCTCTCCCCCCTAGGCTAGAACCTAGCCTGTCTGTATACTGTCCTAGCCTGTCTGTATACTGTCCTAGCCTGTCTGTATACTGTCCTAGCCTGTCTGTATACTGTCCTAGCCTGTCTGTATACTGTCCTAGCCTGTCTGTATACTGTCCTAGCCTGTCTGTATACCGCCCTATCCTGCCTGTATATCGCCCTATCCTGCCTGTATACCGCCCTATCCTGCCTGTATACCGCCTTATCCTGCCTGTATACCGCCCTATCCTGCCTGTATACCGCCCTATCCTGCCTGTATACCGCCTTATCCTGCCTGTATACCGCCCTATCCTGCCTGTATACCGCCCTATCCTGCCTGTATACCGCCCTATCCTGCCTGTATACCGCCCTATCCTGCCTGTATATCGCCCTATCCTGCCTGTATACCGCCCTATCCTGCCTGTATACCGCCTTATCCTGCCTGTATACCGCCCTATCCTGCCTGTATACCGCCCTATCCTGCCTGTATACCGCCCTATCCTGCCTGTATACCGCCCTATCCTGCCTGTATACCGCCCTATCCTGCCTGTATATCGCCCTATCCTGCCTGTATATCGCCCTAGCCTGCCTGTATACCGCCCTATCCTGCCTGTATATCGCCCTATCCTGCCTGTATATCGCCCTAGCCTGCCTGTATATCGCCCTAGCCTGCCTGTATACCTGTATATAGAGGGGGGTGTATATGGAGGTGATAGAGGGATGTATATAGAGATTAAGGGGGATGTGTATAGAGATGATAGAGGGGTGTAGATAAGGGGGTGTATATAGAGATGATAGAGGGGGTGTATATAGAGATGATAGAGGGGGTGTATATAGAGATGATAGAGGGGGGTGTATATAGAGATGATAGAGGGGGTGTATATAGAGATGATAGAGGGGGTGTATATAGAGATGATAGAGGGGGTGTATATAGAGATGATAGAGGGGGTGTATATAGAGATGATAAAGGGTGTGTATATAGAGATGATAGAGGGGGCATATATAGAGATGATAGAGGGGGGAGTATATAGAGATGATAGAGGGGTGTAGATAGAGGGGTGTATATATAGATGATAGAGGGGGGAGTATATAGAGATGATAGAGGGGTGTATATAGAGAAGATAGAGGGGGAGTATATAGAGATGATAGAGGGGGGAGTATATAGAGATGATAGAGGGGGAGTATATAGAGATGATAGAGGGGGAGTATATAGAGATGATAGAGGGGGAGTATATAGTGGAGATATGTTTTTAATTGATCTATTGTAGCAGTCATCGATAAAGGACAAGAATGGTGTGTGTGTGTGTGGGGGGGAGGGAGGGGGGGGGGGGGCGGCATTGAAGGACCCGGCCTTGGGGCGGCAAAGGGAGTAAATCCGGGCCTGGCTGGGCTCCTCCACATCTTCTTCCTGGGTGGAAGGCCCAGGTTGGACTTCAGGAGCCTCAGCTGATGTGGAAGGAAGTATTGAAGGAAGTGTTGATAGTGATGGCCTGGGTTCGGTCTGGTCGGACAAAAAACGCAGTCTGTCATAGTACCACAGCCTGGGGACATATACGTCATCTGTTGCTGCTCCGGATCTCAGGCAATCCTGGACCTTCTTGTGCTCCCTACTATATGTGCTCCTCAGGTTACCAATTTTGGCCTTCAAATAGTTTATGTCTGCCGTGGGATACACAGGCATCACCAATTCCAACAGTTTATCCAGCGCTGCCTTCCTCTTGTGCTTGTTCGAATAGTCCCTGCATTGGACTTGCCAGAGACATGGCAGCTCCCTGTACTTGTCTATGAAGTTGGGCAGGAAGTCAGGGTCTGTGAATTTATCCACCATTTTATCTGCAAGACACAACACAAGACAAACCCTAATATCAGGCTAAACTCTCATAATATTGTCCCGATATAGGCCTCAATCTCTAAACAGTATAGGCCACTAACCACTGATGCCCCAAGTTACAATTGTACCTTTGTTTGAACGATCGGCACTAATGATCCTCTGTCCTCCATTCACAGATCGTACGTACGTACGTAGGCCTCGTGTTATGCTTTATATACACTGCACATGTGTCAAACTCTGCCCCTGTCCTTCTTTCTAGTGTATGTATGTATGTGTAGTGGGAGAGCACAATGTGGAGACACAGCAGGTGTGTGCTGTTCTCAGCAATGACGAGGAGGAGGAAAGCCCAAAGCATAGCAGTTCCACATCCAGGAGGAGATATAAGGCCTCAGATATGTCCTTTGAACAGATGGGGGATATGGTGGACATTTTGAAGAGGACAGACTATGATGGGAATTATGGACCATACAGAAACCCAAATGTGAGAAAGGCCAAGATCATGACTAAAGTTCTGAGAAGTTTGCACAGAATTTTGGGGTACGACGATCCAAGGAGCAATTGAGGAAATGCTGGTCAGACCTTAAATTGAGAGAGCAGGATCAATATAGAAGGATCAGGAAAGTGCTGCAAAAAAGTATTTGTCGTGTGTTCCTATTATTATTATTACTTTCGTGCTGGTCCATGTGCTTTTCTTTTCTGTTGTACAGTTTAAGTTGTGGTTCATGGTTCCACTGTGGGGAAATCCCATACCCTTTTTATCAATGAACTTTTATGTGTATTGCCGGATCGACAATTCATTATAGGCGCGAGTAGTTTTAAATTACTTTTTTTCCTTTAGAAATGTAATTTTGCTGTCAGACTGTTGTACACACGGGAAACATGCGCCACTTTACAGGCATACTATAGACACCTCCCAGGTACGAAATTTAAAGGAATATTACACTTTTATTGTTTCACTTTAAGCATTTAAGCAAAATCACTGCTCCCGAAAAAACTGCGTTTTTAAAACTTTTTTTTTTGCATTGATACATGTCCCCTGGGGCAGGACCCAGGTCCCCAAACACTTTTTATGACAATTGCATATTAACCTATAAATTTTAGCACTTTTGATTTTTCCCATAGACTTTTAAAGGGTGTTCCACGGCTTTCGAATTTGCCGTGAACACCCCAAATTGTTCGCTATTCGGCGAACGGGCAAACAGCCAATGTTCGAGTCTAACTCATGTTCGACCCGAACATAAAGCCCACCCCTACCAGTAAGCCCACTATAAGGGGGCTACTTATAATGATATACCATTTTGATAGGGGTTGAAATTAATATGCTTATACTTTCAGAGTAACAGCTTTTGAACAAAGCTGTTGTAAGTATATTCTGCATAAAAACTGTTTTGACCAGTGTGTTGACATATCAGGACGCATCTGTGTTGTGGTTTCTAACTCTGTACTTCACCAGAGGATATGAAACTAGCTAGCAATGACTTAGGAGTTTTTTGTGGTCAAGTCAGCAGGTGTGTACAGATAACAGAACTAACTGTCATACACTAACCTTTGCCTTACATTTCATATTGCAAACTAACCACCATCACATGACTAACCTTTGCCCTATATTTCATATTTCAAACTGAAGACTGTCACATGACAAGAAGTTGTTAATGTATGCATATGTGTATGAATCTGATTGGTTCTTGGGAGAGCTGTTCCCCCCCCGTCTGCATTTCCCATAAAAGAGGAACGTATTGTCTATTAAACTTTGTAATCATCTTCACTTACAACCAGTGTATGTGTGTGTTGATTATCCACCGGTGACTTGGGACCTCCGTTTTTACCATCCCTGGCCTAGGCACTTAGAATACAAGAAGAAAGACGTGTACCTTACAACTGGTGTTCAGAAGTGGGATATCTTGTGACAGGTAAGTGATTTTGCCCTTTTTACCTTTTAAGGTGAATAGGTGTAAATGCTTACGCTGTCCAGATCATCGCCACGAATTTAGTTTAAAGAGGTTATTGTGCCTTCGCGGCGGACTAGGCTGGTCCCCCGGGAGGTTAGGTTGTTGTGCCTTCGCGGCGGACTAGGTCGGTCCCCCGGGAGGTTAAAAGGACACGCAGGTAGTTACGTAGGTTATTTGGGTATTTAAAGAGAGTCCGACTAGGTTGGTCTGACTATAAAAAAACTATTGTAAAAGAGATTATTATTATTATTTTAATCACCGGGAAGTAGCAGATTACGCCCGTGATAAAAGGTTTGGTTGAGCGGACGCCCATTAAGTTTTTTGAGAAACAAAAAGTGCACTATAAAATTGAACAAATGTATGGTTTTATAATGATCATTTAAAATAATTCTGTTCATAAGATTTACAGTATAAGACCTATAGAAATAAGTATAAAGTTTTGTTTGAGATATATATATATGTATATGTGAGACTTCTTTTTCCACAGAACAGCGTAAGTACCTAAAAATTTTAAGAATTGCATGTTGTATAAAGTATAAGAGTTAAATGACTTCTGAATATGCAGAACCTGATTGTAGTGACATAGTTCCACCTTGTCCACATTGTACTATAGGATTACTGTTTTTTTTAAATAGAAAATAGGTGGGTTCTATTAACCAATAGACCAGGGGGCTATTCCTGTAGATTAGGGGTAAGAGGAATATATCCCGCCACAAAGAAAGGAACTATAAATCGAGTACTAAGGGTAAACCTTCACAGTCCCATTAGTCCATCTGATTTGACGGACCAAGCAGACTACCCAATTGTTCGACAACAAGTGATTACCCAAACGGGTTGTTATCACTTGTGCCCACATACTAGTCATACTCTGCCCACTTTGTTAGATGGGGAATTCTGCGGCCACCCCAGGATCAGACATAGGGATCCCGTGCCCGTATGAATATATTAAAAACAATCTACCCGGACCACAGGTGGAACCTTTCTGGGCTCAAGTCCAGGAAAGATGCCACCAGTTAGGTATTCATGATCCGGGACCACAAGGTCCTTGTTCAGAGGAAGATTGGAAGGAAGTTAGCAAAATTTGTCAGACGCATAAGCATTCCTACCCCCCGGGTAAATCTAATGACCCTCAATACATGAAAGATTGTTATCACTCATGGAGCAAATGTTTAAAAGATTATAGAAAGAAATATGCTAAAAAGACTCCTGCAGTTAAAACAAATGTATCCGCCCCTACCTTTGAACCTCCTCCACCTTATGTCACTGTAAAAATGGACTCAGGAGAGCCTGGTCCTCGCCTCCAATTATATCCCTCACTAGAACCTCATGTCCTCGCAAGTAAACTCTATTGGTATAAATGGGACCCCTGTTACCCACCCCATCACTCCACCATTACCTGTAACCACTCCCGAGGGGCAACATTTGTGCGATCAATCTTTTGCTGTGTTGACCTCCTGTCCTGTATCCCTTATGGGAAGGGACCTGTTGTCCAGTCTAAGTATCACTATTAAATTTGACAAAGAAGGGTCACTAACTGCAAGTTCCCCTTTCTGTGACCTGACTGGTCCTAAACGACACACACATAAAGGATTCTTTATGTTACTGCCCGCTACTTTAGAGACTCACAAAATCTGGGCAGAAAACAAAGGTAGCGTAGGATTTATCAACTGCACACCCTACACTCCCCAATTACGTCCAGATGCACAGCCACAATACCACAAGCAGTATCCATTGCCCCCAGAGAAAACCAATGGAATTGCACCACAGATTGAAGAATACATACGCTTAGGCATTTTGAAACCAGTTATCAGCCCCTGGAACACACCCATTTACCACATTCATTTTTTCATGCATACCTGCAGATTCCCTATGCTACACAGTGATTGATTTGGCAAACGCATTTTTTAGCATCCCTATTGCCGAAGAGGCTCAGCCTATATTTGCCTTCTCATGGGCCGGCGCGGGTCAGTTAACTTGGTCGCGTTTACCGCAAGGGTATGTAGACAGCCCCGCCGCCTTCTCCATGGTACTCAACGAGACCGTCAAGTCTTGGACTTCCGAGCATGGGTCGGTACTAATACAGTATGTGGACGACTTGCTCTTGTGCAGTCGTTCTGCTGAAGATTGTGCAGTCGATTCAACATTACTGTTAGAACATCTGGCCGAAGCCGGCCACCTAGCCTCAAGGAAGAAAATACAGTGGTGTCTACCACAAGTAGAATACCTAGGATGTATTCTGGACAAGGGAACCAGGCTAGTGTCCCCCAAACGTGCCGCAGCCTTACAAGCTCTCAGTCCTCCAAAAGACAAAGCAGCTTTGTTGTCATTTCTGGGCGCAATTGTATATTGCCGCCAGTGGATTCCTGACTGTTCTCATTATGATAGTATCCTACGAGAGGCTGCCGGGTCAAACGCCCCTAAATTGATAGACTGGACAGAAGACAGAAAAAATGCTTTTGATGCTCTTATTAAGAGTTTGTCCACCGCCCCCGCCCTGGGATTGGTAGATTATGGTAAAGCCTTCCAGTTGTACTGTGTAGTTTCAGGAAAATCTTTTGCTGCAGTACTTGCACAATCTCATGGTTCAGGGTATCGCCCAGTGTCATATTTATCTAGAAAACTCCCTATCCAAGTCCAGGGCATGCCGTCCTGTCTTCAGAATGTCGCTGCCTGTGCCATGTCTGCACAGGATGCCAACAAAATAGTATTGGGACACAAAATGACACTGTACACCACTCATTCAGTTACCCACCTCATACAGAATATGAACACACAACACATGACTTCCCAAAGACTCAGTGGATACGAGATCACTTTGTTAAATACTGACAACTTGGTACTTAAATATGTTCCGAATAGCAATCCAGTTGTACGTTTACTACATTCCATGTTACGTTTACCACACGAACCTGATCACACACATAATTGTGTAGAAAAAGTGGAACAAGTCACTTCACCAAGACCTGATCTTTCTGACATTCCAATTATAAATGCCGAAAATGTTTTTGTAGATGGTAGTTGTTCCCATCCCTCTGACTCTACATTTTTAACTGGCTATGCTGTAGTTCAGTTGCCACATACAGTGTTAGAAGCAAAACCATTGCCCCCTGTTTCTGCCCAAGTAGCAGAACTAGAAGCTCTGACCAGAGCCTGTATTCTGTTCACAAACAAGGAAGTCAACATTTATACAGACAGCAGATATGCATTTGGAGTGGTACATGATTTTGGTGTGATATGGGCCAATAGAGGATTTAAAACAGCAGACAACAAACAGATAGCTAATTCAGAGCAGATCCTTAATCTACTGCAAGCAATTCTGCTCCCTAAAAAGGTTGCTGTTATAAAAGTAAAAGCCCACTCATCAGACAATAGTATAGTATCAAAAGGAAATGCTTTCGCAGACAGAGAAGCAAAAAAGGCTGCTGCCAGTTCACCCAATTCACCAGCCCCTACCACAATCTTCTTTAAAGAGCACTTCTCATCCCCTGATTTCAAAACTGTTGTGGCCCAAATGCAGTCAATGGCCACAGATACAGATGTCCATTTCTGGGCAAATGAAGGTTTGACCAAAGACTCTGAAGGTCTTTGGACAAAAGAGGGGAAGATCCTGGGTATACCTGAAGCTAATTGTATCCTAATTTTATCCTACCTCCATGGCCCAGGACACATAGGACCCGCCCCTCTTGTAAATATATATTCAAAATCTTTTTGCACAAATAATTTACAAAAACAAACTAAGCTTCTAACTAGAAGCTGCTTAACTTGTGCCCAGAACAATGTTCAAGGAAAAAGACATGGCCTACATGGCCATCTACCTCCACCCTTGGGACCATTAACAGATTTACAAATAGACTTCACACACCTACCAAAGCAAAAGGGAAACTTGAGGTGCCTCTGCGTAATCGTTGACAAATGGTCAGCTTGGGTTGAGGCAATTCCCTGTACCGGAGAAACTGCAAATATAGCAGCGAGATGCTTGTTAAATTATTGGATCTGTAGGTTCGGGATACCCACAACCATATGGTCCGACAGAGGACCCGCATTTAGTTCCTCAGTGACCCAAGTTGTAGCCAAATCTCTGGGGATGCAATGGAAACTACATATTCCCTATCATCCCCAGAGTGCAGGAGTAGTAGAGAGAATGAACAGGAACATCAAAGACATATTAAAAAAGGCTACAGGAGGTACTCTAAAAGGTTGGTTGGAACACTTACCTTCTGTCCTTTTTCAGATAAGAACCACCCCCCATTCCAGGACAGGATTATACCCTTTTGAAATTCTAATGGGAATCCCTGCAAATATAGAATTACCCCCATTAGACCCAAATTCTGACATTAACGTTTATTCCCAACAGGAAGTGTACGTGAAAAGTCTGGTAAGTATGCTTCGTGAAATAAATGAACAAGTTTCTGTCACCTTCTCTCCTCTTTCAACAGAACCAACCCACCCCTTCATCCCAGGGGACAAAGTACTGATTAAGCAGCTGGCTCACAGGAAAAGAATTGGACCAATCTACTCCGGACCGTGGAAGGTGGAAAAGGTATCCAGGACCGCGGTACTAACGGACCTAGGCAACACCTGGATCCACGCCAGCCGACTGAAGAAGTGTCCCCAGCTCCCCTCAACTCCAGAGCCCCTAACAGTAACCGAGGATACACTCCCTTCAAGACAACAACAAAATCTACAAGATATTCAGGAAGGCATAGGACAAATCTCCCTGGAGGACATGATGATTTTACCTGGAAACTAAACAGAATCTTTCCATCATCAGGACAAGTGAAGAAGAAGAAGAAGAATAGTGAATTTTGAGGACATTAGATATATATATATATAATGTTTTCAACATCAGCAACAGGGAAGACCTTGTGCCTCTGGTGCTGTCTAATTTTGGTAGTATTCTTACCTACTTGGCTGATAGCTAACTGTATATACCACCCAGAGGATTTGGGACCACTAAAAGGGATATGTGGGATTCCCAAGTCAAATAACACTCCTATAGTAAGACATAGAAGAAGTGAACCCCCCCAAGAGTTTTCTGATAAAATGTTGTTGTTGAAATTTAAATATAGCTATGCCCAAAAATCAGGTTTTGAAAAGTGCTGGATATGCAGTAAACTACATCCCAGTACTGCCAGAGTTCCTTTAATGGCCATACCTTTAAATTTTACCTCACTCCTAAATGGCACGCCCCCAATAATACTTACCAACGTTACAAGGATAAAGGGATGATCATTATGTTAAATCAGAATGATCAAAGAGAGGATTATAAGGGGGCTACTTATAATGATATACCATTTTGATAGGGGTTGAAATTAATATGCTTATACTTTCAGAGTAACAGCTTTTGAACAAAGCTGTTGTAAGTATATTCTGCATAAAAACTGTTTTGACCAGTGTGTTGACATATCAGGACGCATCTGTGTTGTGGTTTCTAACTCTGTACTTCACCAGAGGATATGAAACTAGCTAGCAATGACTTAGGAGTTTTTTGTGGTCAAGTCAGCAGGTGTGTACAGATAACAGAACTAACTGTCATACACTAACCTTTGCCTTACATTTCATATTGCAAACTAACCACCATCACATGACTAACCTTTGCCCTATATTTCATATTTCAAACTGAAGACTGTCACATGACAAGAAGTTGTTAATGTATGCATATGTGTATGAATCTGATTGGTTCTTGGGAGAGCTGTTCCCCCCCCGTCTGCATTTCCCATAAAAGAGGAACGTATTGTCTATTAAACTTTGTAATCATCTTCACTTACAACCAGTGTATGTGTGTGTTGATTATCCACCGGTGACTTGGGACCTCCGTTTTTACCATCCCTGGCCTAGGCACTTAGAATACAAGAAGAAAGACGTGTACCTTACACCCACAACTCCTGAAGAAGGGGAACTCAGCAAAACAACCTAAGGATGTGGATGCAGAACCTGAGGCTGTGGATGCAGAGGTTCAGTAAGTGGTCAAAATGGTGTCCACAACAGGTCAGTGTCTGAGACCACAGCTTCAGGTAATAGATGGATGCCTGCATATTTATAATACATGGTGTGTTTTAAAGTAGGGGAGAAAAAGGGGTTGCACCCCCGAAACACATCCATTGATCCCCCATAATGGGAGCTAGCACATGTTGATACATTGTGGCTTATTTAAAAAAGCAAAACCACTTTGCACGTGTTTCAGGGGTGCAACCCCTTCCTCTCACCTACTACCTAGTTTGGAGGAAGGGGTTGCACCCATAAAACGTGTACATTGATATCCCATGATGGCAGATAGCACATGTTGACACACTGTGTGTTTTGTGGCTTTAGCAAAATAGATGTAGGGAAAATACACACATTTTAGGCATGGGATCATGAGGGAAATGCAAATTTTGAGTCACAATTTGTGTGCATGTTCAAAATTTGTCTTTTACAGGGGTGAGATTACCCCATCTGATGAAGGCAAAAATAACACGGTTTTGACATACTAATGTCTCATATGGCCTTCACTTAGCAAAGTTGAACTTAAAAAAAAAACTATAAAAATGCCACAAATCAGTGCTGTATCGCAAAAAATGGCCTGGTCAATAAGGGGGCAAATCCTTCCGGGGCTGAAGTGGTTAAAGCTTGTACACAGTTTTTGAAGGAACTCGACAGGTAGTTTTTTTCCAAACATCTTGAAAACTAACCACACATCTTCTGTGGATGTCGGCGGCCTGAAATCCTTCTACCTCTTCATGTAATCCCAGACAGATGTTGAGATCAAGGCTCTGTGGGGGCCAAACCATAACTTACAGGACTCCTTTTTCTTATTGATGCTGAAGATACTTCCTAATGACATTGGCTGAGTTTTGGGGTTGTTGTCCTGCTGCAGAATAAAATTGGGGCCTGATGGTATGGCATGATGAATAAGTATCTGCCTGTATTTCTTAGCATCAAGGACACCATTGATCCTGACCAAATCTCCAACTCCATTTGCAGAAATGCAGCCCCAAACTTGCAAGGAATCTCCACCATGCTTCACTGTTGCCTGCAGACACTCATTATTGTATCGCTCTCCAGCCCTTTCCGAACAAACTGCCTTTTGCTACAGACAAGAATTTAAAAATTTGACTCATCAGTTCAGAGCACCTGCTGTCATTTGTCTGCACCTCAGTTCCAAATATTGATTTGGATATTGATTTTGATTTGGATTTATTTTCTGTTCATTTATTTTTCATTATCACTTCTATTTCTGAAAGCATTCTTAACCGCATGCCGACCACCCGCCGCAGTTGTACTGCGGCAACATGGCTCGGCTGCGCGAATCACCGTCATGTTACGTCGGTAACATAGACGGCCACTAGGGGGCGCGTGTGCGCCACCGGATGCGCGTGCGCCCCCTGCTCGCCCACAGAGCCGATGCGAGTGCTCGGTGGTCGCGATCACCGCCGGGCTCCAGCGATTGCGCGGGGAACACCGAGAAGTGGGATCTGTGTGTGTAAACAGACAGACAGATCGTATGTTCATACAGAGTATGAACAGCGATCTGTCATCTCCCCTGCACAGTCCCATACCCCCTTCAGTTAGAACACACACTAGGACACACTTAACCCCTTCATTGCCACCTAGAGGTTAACCCCTTCACTGCCAGTGATATTTTTACAGTAATCTATGCAATTTTATAGCATTGATCGCTGTAAAAATGCCAATGGTCCCAAAAATGTGTCAAAATTGTCCGATGTGTCTGCCATAATGTCGCAGTCCTGATAAAAATCGCAGATCGCTGCCATTACTAGTAAAAAAAAATTTATAATAAAAAAGCCACAAAACTATCCCCTATTTTGTAGACGCTATAACTTTTGCGCAAACCAATGAATATACGGTTATTGCGATTTTTTTTTACCAAAAATATGTAGAAGAATACATATCGGCCTAAATTGAGGAAAACATTTTGTTATATATATTTTTGAGGGATATTTACTATAGCAAAAAGTAAAAAATATAGATTTTTTTTCAAAATTGGTGCTTTTTTTTTTTTTATAGTGCAAAAAATAAAAACACTGCAGAGGCGATCAAATAGCACCAAAAGAAGGCTCTATTTGTGGGGGAAAAAGGACGTCAATTTTGTTTGTAAGCCACGTCGCACGACTGCGCAATTGTCAGTTAAAACGATGCAGTGCCGAATTGCAAAAAGTGCTCTGGTCTTTGGCCAGCCAAATGGTCCGGGGCTGAAGTGGTTAATTTACAGTGTTTTTTTCACACCTGTCTAAAACTTTTGCACAGTACTGTGTTTCTCAAATATTTATTTTATTTTGTCTTCATTTATAAAAGCTTGCCCAATGTGCAAAACAGAAACAGAAAATGTCACTTTTTTTTCCAGTTGTTAAAAAGATAAGCTACTTACAGATTTGGGGTTAAAGTAATGTTACATTTTTACAGATAGTTTGCAGAAAATATCAACATTGTAAAAAAAACTAAAAATATCAGACTGTATTTTTTATGTTTTTCCCATTTGCATATTTATCAATGGAGATTGGAGGGGGCTTATGATGTGTTTTGATAGCTGTCTGTACAGCTGTCACCAATCAAAGCATACTAATATTTTCTGATAGATATCTGTACATTTACTTATTTGGAAAACATTTTTTCTTGCTCCCTTGGGGATCTCCCAAACCCAGGTGTGCTCTATACACATGACATGAAGAGTAGAGAGCCTGTCACCCCAATGCCCCCTCCCCTAGGTCTTTTCATAATATGCGAGTAGATTCCAGGAGACATACAAAAATAGATAATAGGATGAGATAGGTGATTAACAGCTTTTGGTGTGGTCATAGTAACCAGAATATCCAGCAAACAAGCACTAAGGCCTAAGGTAAAATGGCTTCCAATAAGAACCCATATGGTTTACCTTAACACATTTATTATAAAAAATATTTAATTTAGAACAACAACCAATATGGACTCATAAATAAATACATTTGTTAAATTAAACCACATTGGTAACTACATTACCTTAGGAGTCTGCCTTAGGCCTTATGCCGCGTACACACGGTCGGAATTGTCGTCGGAAAAAGCTCTGATGGTTTTCCCGTCGGAATTCCGACGGAATTTCGCTCAAACTGTCTTGCCTACACACGGTCACACCAAATTCCGACGGTCAATAACACCGTGGCATACAACACGTTCGACTGCACTATAAAAGGGAAGTTTAATGCTTCCGAGCATGCGTCAAATTGTTTCCGAGCATGCGTCGGAATTTTGCGTGTCGGAATTGCATACACACGATCGTAAAATCCGATAGAAAGGTTTTCCGTCGGAAAAATTAAGAACAGGTTCTCAATCCAAAGTCCGTCGGAAATTCCGACAGAAAAAGACCGATGGGCATACACACGGTCAGAAAATCCGATGAAAAGCTCCCATCGGACTGTTTCCATCGGAAATTCTGACCGTGTGTACGCGGCATTAGTGTTTGTTTGGTAGATCACAGTAGACTGGCTGATGTCTGCCAGGGGTGTCAAAATACAGTCTTCAAGGGTCTCATCTGATATGGATGAAGTCATTTTTACTTTGTGAACCCATGCTACTTGAGAACCGTCTACACTGTCTTGTGGAGATTCTGTCAAATAGAGCAAAGAGCCATTGGGTAAATCTAGGGAGAAACAACTCTTGTGAAATCAGTATATATATATATATATATATATATATATATATATATATATATATATATATATACTAGGGGTCGATAAATTATCGGTACTGCCAATATGCACTTTTTTTGAAGCATCGGTATCGGTGACAAACTTACCGATGTTACCGATTTCGCTTCAAGGGGTTGTACCGGGCTGCAGGCATCACCCCTACCCGTTCTTTAGAGCGGACGGACGGCTTTCTTGTAACAACAACCAATACAGCTCAGCAGCCCCCCAGCTGTTATCTCAAGCAACGGGAGGGGATATCCCCCCTCCCACCTCTCCGCCCGGGACTCCCATCCCTCCAGGAGGCCCGAGCGACCAGTTGGCACGTCTGCTGGCTGGCCAAAGGCCCAAACAAAGCAGATCGGCTTTGTTTGGGTCTCGGATCTTGTAACCCAGAAGCGATGTCATTACATCACTTCCAGATTACTGGCCTCCCAAAGGCACCAGTTTTTAAAAATAGAAAGTATTCAAAAGTACTGATCTTGACGTTTTGAATACTTAAGTGCAGAGGAGGGGTTAGGGGTTTTAATGACCCCAGATCCCTCCATAAAGAGTACCTGTACTGCCTATTACTGTCACTAGGAAAGTTTAAATCTACAGAATATCGGCACCTGATATCGGCTATTGGCCTGACAGGTAGCCGAAAAATCTGTATTGTATCGGCCCTGAAAAAACGATATTGGTCCCTAGTATATACACTATATTACCAAAAGTATTGGGATGCCTGCCTTTACACGCATATGAACTTTAATGGCATCCCAGTCTTAGTCTGTAGGGTTCAATAATGAGTTAGCCCACCCTTTGAAGGCCTGGCTCACAGTCTCCGCTCTAATTCATTCCAAAAGTGTTCTATCGGGTTGCAGGTCAGTCAAGTTCCTCCACTCCGAACTCGCTCATCCATGTCTTTATGGACCTTGCTTTGTGCACTGGTCCAAATCATTTAATGGAGGGGGGATTATGGTGTGGGGTTGCTTTTCAGGGGTTGGGCTTGGCCCCTTAGTTCCAATGAAGGGCATTCTTAAGGCATCCAGGACATTTTGGACAATTTCATGCTCCCAACTTTGTGGGAACAGTTTGGGGATGGCCGTTTCCTGTTCCAATATGACTGCACACCAGTGCACAAAGCAGGGTCCATAAAGACATAGATGAGCGAGGTTAGGTTGGAGGAACCTGACTGGCCTGCACAGAGTCCTGACCTCAACCCAATAGAGCACCTTTGGGATGAATTAGTGCAGAGACTGCTAGCCAGGCCTTCTCGTCCAACATCAGTTCCTGACCTCACAAATGTGCTTCTGGAAAAATGGTCAAACATTCCCATAGACACACTCCTAAAACCTTGTGGACAGCCTTCCCAGAAGAGTTGAAGCTGTTATAGCTACAAAGGGTGGGCCAACTCAATATTGAACCCTACAGACTAAGGCTGGGGTGCCATTAAAGTTCACGTGCATGTAAAGGCAGGTGTCCCAATACTTTTGGTAATATAGGGTATATATACAGTATCTCACAAAAGTGAGTACACCCCTCACATTTTTGTAAATATTTTATTATATCTTTTCATGTGACAACATTGAAGACATTATACCTTCATACAATGTAAAGTAGTGAGTGTACAGCTTGTATAACAGTGCAAATTTGCTCTCCCCTCAAAATAACTCAACACACATTACTGTCTAAACCACTGACAACAAAAGTGAATACATCCCTAAGTGAAAATGTGCAAATTGAGCCCAATAAGCCATTTCCCTCCCCGGTGTTATTATGTGACTCATTAGTGTTACAAGGTCTCAGGTGTGAATAGGGAGCAGGTGTGTTAAATTATTGTGTTATCGATCTCACTCTCTCATACTGGTCACTGGAAGTTCAACATGGAACCTCATGGCAAAGAACTCTCTGAGAATTGTTGCCCTACATTAAGATGGCCTAGGCTATAAAAAGATTGCCAAAACCCTGAAACTGAGCTGCAGCACGGTGGCAAAGACCATACAGCAGTTTAACAGGACAGGTTCCACTTAGAACAGGCCTCGCCATGGTCGACCAAAGTTGAGTGCATGTGCTCAGCGTCATATCCAGAGGTTGTCTTTGGGAAATAGATGTATGAGTGTTGCCAGCATTGCTGCAGAGGCTGAAGGGGTGGGGGGACAGCCTGTCAGTGCTCAGACCATACGCTGCACGCTGCATCAAATTGGTCTGCATGGCTGTCGTCCCAGATGGATTACGAAGATACATCTAGTAAAGATGATGCAGTAGAAAGCCCGCAAACAGTTTGTTGAAGACAAGCAGACTTAGGACATGGATTACTGGAACCATGTCCTGTGGTCTGATGAGACCAAGATAAATTTATTTGGTTCAGATGGTGTCAAGCGTGTGTGGCGACAACCAGGTGAGAAGTACAAAGACAAGTGTATCTTGCCTACAGTCAAGCATGATGGTGGGAGTGTCATGGTTTGGGGCTGCATGAGTGCTGCTGGCACTGGGGAGCTACAGTTCGTTGGGGGAACCATGAATGCCAACTTGTACTGTGACATACTGAAGCAGAGCATGATCACCTCTCTTCGGAGACTGGGCTGCAGGGCAGTATTCCAACATGATAATGACCCCAAACACACCTCCAAGATGACCACTGCCTTGCTAAAGATCTGAGGGTAAAGGTGATGGACTGGCCAAGCATGTCTCCAGACCTAAACCCTATTGGGCATCTGTGGGACATTCTCAAACGGAAGGTGGTGGAGCGCAAGGTCTCTAACATCCACCAGATCTGTGATGTCGTCATGGAGGAGTGGGAGTGGAGAAGTGGCAACATGTGAATCTCTGGTGAACTCCATGTTCAAGAGGCTTAAGGCAGTGCTGGAAAATAACGGTGGCCACACAAAATTTTGAAACTTTGGGCCCAATTTGGACATGTTGACTTAGGGGTGTACTCACTTATGTTGCCAACGGTTTAGACATTAATGGCTGTGTGTTGAGTTATTTTGAGGGGACAGAAAATGTACACTGTTATACAAGCTGTACACTCACTACTTGACATTGTAGCAAAGTGTAATTTCTTCAGTGTTGTCACATGAAAAGATAGAATAAAATATTTACAAAAATGTGAGGGGTGTACTTACTTTTGTGAGATACTGTATATTCCATAATGTTGGGTGAAAATAAGTGATTTTGAAGGTGTCTTTAAATTTCTTCCATAAGATTATTGTATAAGTAAATACTGTATGTGACAAATTAGCATTTAGCTTGGGTGTTTAGATGCCCACACATAGTTGGATCATCCAATCATATCTATAAAAAAATCACGTGCATTGTATTTCTTGATCTCTTTCCAACACTCTTTTTTTCATTTGAAATGAAGAGAAAAAGATTAGACAGACTGAAGCAATGTTCATTCATTTACAATGTGGTTGTGTAACCACTAGCTGACCGCCCACTGTCAAATGACGGCGGGACGGTTCAGCTACTGTGGCGGGACGCCGTCATATGACGTCGTCTACAATTTGGTCACTGGGGGGCGCGCGCGCGCCGCGGGAGGCGCGCGCGCGCGCCCGCCGCGTAGCTGGGGCCTCGGTGCGCGTGCCCGGCGGTCGCGATGACCGCCAGGCACCCGCGATTGCCCGGTAATCGAGCAGGACGTGGATCGGTGTGTGTAAACACACCGATCCACGTCCTGTCAGAGGAGAGGAGACCGATGGTGTGTCCCTTGTACATAGGGACACCGATCGGTCTCCTCCCCCAGTCAGTCCCCTCCCCCCACAGTAAGAATCACCAAGATATGGTACACATTAACCCCTGCAGCGCCCCCTAGCGTTAACCCCTTCCCTGCCAGTCACATTTATACAGTAATCAATGCATTTTTATAGCACGGATCGCTGTATAAATGTGAATCGTCCCAAAAATGAGTCAAAAGTGTCCGAAGTGTCCGCCGCAATGTCGCAGTCACGATAAAAATCGCAAATCGCCGCCATTACTAGTAAAAAAAAAAATAATAATAAAAATGCTATAAATCTATCCCCTATTTTGTAGACGCTATAACTTTTGCGCAAACCAATCAATATACGCTTATTGCGATTTTTTTTACCAAAAATATGTAGAAGAATACGTATTGGCCTAAACTGAGGAAAAAATTTGTTTAAAAAAAAAAAAAAAATTGGATATTTATTATAATAAATAGTAAAAAATATTATGTTTTTTCAAACTTGTCCCTCTTCTTTTGTTTATAGCGCAAGAAATAAAAACCTCAGAGGTGATCAAATACCACCAAAATAAAGCTCTATCTGTGGGGAAAAAATGATAAAAATTTTATTTGGGTACAGCGTTGCATGACCGCGCATTTGTCATTCAAAATGCGACAGCGCTGAAAGCTGAAAAATGGCTTGGTCAGTAAGGAGGTGTTCGTGGCTGGTAGGCAAGTAGGTAAAGAATACTTTTCAGTCAATCCCTATGGAGCATGCATGCATAGAGTGAGTGTGTGTGTCTGTCTGTTTGTCTGTCATTAATTTGCCATTCTGCCGATTTTTTTAAAGTTTTTTTTTTTCATGCATTTAATTCTATAACCACATTTTAGATAATTGCTTTATTGTTAATAACTCAAAAAATGAGAAATATTGTTTAAGTGATGACCTGCAAATACTTTCCATTTTACGAAGGCGTACAGTAATTTGCAGTGCTTTAGAGCTTTTAATCTGAAAATGTGAGTCCTGTTAATTTCTCGGTGGGGGAGTGCAATCTAGATGCATAAACCAGTGACATGCAATTTCACCTCTGCTATATGCTACCCATTGTATGCTGGAAGGACCACTGATGGTAGACAGGGTGAAAGCTTCTTCTTTAAAATGAACATTTCCATTACCCACGCATGTACACATAATGTCACGTTCAACATCACAATCTGCTATATAAATGGTCCAAACACATGCTTTCTTTCTCTAAAACATTCAGCCTATGCAGAATAAATAGTGTTGGTACTGGAATGCACATGTTTACATTTTGTCAAAAGTCCACAGCTAAGCACTAATTTCTATTTCTAATTGCTCCCCCTGGCTGCTGATGTTTGCTTACTGTGAACCATCTGTGTATTGTAGTGTGCTGCATTGTAAAAAAAAAAAAAAAAAAAAATGCTGTATGACCAGTTTAATGTGTGTGCAGAGTAATGGGATGACTAGTCAAAAAAATAAGCTGCTAACGCAACACAAGTTGATGTGCAAATACTGCATGTTATGGCAATGAGTATGGTATGAGCCCTTAGATAACCCTTAGTGCTCTGAAAATTCTTTTTCAGTATTTTTCTAATTTTGTAAAACAACGTTTGTGTAACATTTTATGTCGAGCCCCTAATTTATAGACTTGTACTGTCAGAAAGAGCAGTAAGGCAAAACACATGTGTGTCACTGCAAAGCAGAAAGATGGATCAGAGTATGTAAATAACACGTTACAGCAGGGGTGCCCAACCAGTGGCCCGTGACCTCCTGCTCTGGAATGGCTGGTTGGCAAGACCAGATCATGGGTTCCCGACCGGCATTCCAGAGCATCAGTGTTGTGAATGAAGCCGGTGGTAGAGGAAGCTAGCGGCTGCGTAGCAGAGCCACATAAGACGATGCTTCCTGTATAGCGCCACCTCCTGTCACAGGTGGAGTGATACCAAATGCACTCTGCTTGGAACAACAACAGCTGGCGATACCCGAATTGAAGACCGTTATTAAAGGTATGTTTAATACTATAATCACAGTGTATATATGGGCATATCTGCTCTGCAGTGGTTACCGGGCTGCTTTCAAACTGCACTGAGCCATAGACCTCTGTTATTGCCTACGTGTTTGGTGCTCTTTCAGAAAGCTCACCACACCTGCAGGATATAATAGAATTCTATGGAAAAGTGCAGCTAACCCATAGGAAAGCCAGAGGTGCACTGCTCTGGGTAAACCACTGCACATCAGTGTGAAAGCAGCCTTAGACCCCTTTCCAACCCAATCAGACCCTCCATTCACCTCTATGGAGTGGCAAATGTAAATAGACTTGTGTCCGTTTACACCTGCCTAACCTCAATCCGATCCGCTAAAATAAAAAAAACAGAAGGGAATCTGTCCCCTTCCAGCTGGGCGGATTGGAGGGCTGTGTCCGAGTCCGCTCTGCATATGCAGAGTTTACACGGACCTGTAATCCGCCCACTCCACTCATTGTGGCCCGCGACCGGTTACCAAGTCGCTTAAGTGGCCCTTGCTCTTCAAAAGGTTGGGCACCCCTGCGTTACAGGATTCTCAGTGGTCTGAGTGCAAGGTGTAACAAAGATGCAGCCTGCAGTACCTACAGTGCCTTTAAAAAGTATTCATACCCCTTTGAAATTGTCCGCATTTTGTCATGTTACAACCAAAAACATAAATGTATTTTATTGGGATTTTATGTGATTGACCAACACAAAGTGGCACATAATTGTGAAGTGGAAGGAAAATAATACAGTATATACTCGAGTATAAGCCAACCCGAATATAAGCCGAGGCACATAATTTTACCACAAAAAAATGGGAAAACGTATTGACTTGAGTATAAGCCTAGGGTGAGAAATGCGCAGCTACTGTAAGTGTAAAAGAGGGTCAACAATGCCCATTTTCAGCCTCACTGTGCCCATTTGCATGCCACACTGTGCCCATTTGCAGCCATACGTCCCCCGAACTTCAAACTTGGTAGTTAAGTGTTCCTATATGCCCCCTAGCTGCAAAGGGTCCCAAAATGACATTGCTGCAGATGGACACAGTTGACCAACATTGGGGCCCCGTATCTCAGGGCCACTTGGTGCTAGGAACCCCAAATTTGTTGTGTGAACCCAGTGGACCTAGCACTACAACATATTCATGCGGTTCCTATCACCAAGTGGCCCCAAGATACGGGGGCCCCAAAGTCGGTACAGAAAATGTCAAGCACTTTTCTGCAGCAGAGAATGACATTTTCCGAACCGACTTTGGGACCCGAGATATGGGGCCCCAAAGTCAGGTCAGAAAATGTCATTCTCTGCTGCAGAAAAGTGCTTGACTCCAGTATAAGCCTAGGGGGGCATTTTCAGCACAAAAAAAAATGTAGCTCAGATATGGGGCCCCAAAGTCAGGTCAGAAAATGTCATTCTCTGCTGCAGAAAAGTGCTTGACTCCAGTATAAGCCTAGGGGGGCATTTTCAGCACAAAAAATGTACTGAAAAACTAGGCTTATTCTCGAGTATATACGGTAAATGATTTTCAACACTTTTTTCAAATAAATATATGAAAAGTGTGGCATCCATTTGTATTCAGCCCCCCCCCCCCCGAGTCAATATTTTGTAGAACCACCCTTTGCTGCACTTACAGCTGCAAGTCTTTTTGGGTATGTCTCTACCAGCTTTTCACATCTAGAGAGTGAAATTTTTGCACGTTCTACTTTGCAAAATAGCTTAGGCTTTGTTAGATTGGATGGAGAGTTTCTGTGAACAGCAATTTTCAAGTCTTGCCACAGATTCTTAATTGGATTTAGGTCTGGACATTGACTGGGCCATTCTAACACATGAATATGCTTTGATCTAAACCATCCATTGTAGCTCTGGCTGTATGTTTAGGGTTGTTGTCCTGCTGGAAGGTGAACCTCCACCCCAGTCTCAAGTCTGTCCCAGCTGAAGAAAAGCATCCCCACAACATGATGCTGCCACCACCACGTTTGTTGGTGTGTTCAGGGTGATGCGCAGTGTTAGTTTTTCACCACACATAGCGTTTTGCTTTTAGGCCAAAATGTAAATTTTTGGTCTCATCTTCTCAAAGCACCTTCTTCCACATGTTTGCTGAGTCCCCCACATGGCTTCTTCAAACTGAAAATGGGACGACTTATGGCTTTCTTTCAACAATGGCTTTCTTCTTGCCACTCTTCCATAAAGGCCAGATTTGTGGAGTGCACAACTAATAGTTGTCCCGTAGACAGATTCTCCCACTCGAGCTGTGGTTCTCTGCAGCTCCTCCAGCGTTACCATGGCTAGGCTGCTTCTTTAACCACTTGCTTACCAGGCACTTAAACCCCCCTCCTATCCAGACCAATTTTCAGCTTTCGGTGCTCTCACGCTTTGACTGACAATTACTCAGCAATGCAACATTGTACCCAAATGATTTTTTTGTCCTTTTTTTTCCCACAAATAGAGCTTTCTTTTGGTGGTATTTGATCACCTCTGGGTTTTTTATTTTTTTTTGCGCTATAAATGAAAAAAAAGACCGAAAATTTTGAAAAAAAAAAACGCATTTTTCTTTGTTTCTGTGATAAAATTTAGGAAATTTATAATTTTTCTTCATAAATTTTGGCCACAATTTATACTGCCACGTATCTTTGGTAAAAATAACCCAAATTAGTGGATATTATTTGGTCTTTGTGAAAGTTATAGAGTCTACAAACTGTGGTGCAAATCATACAAAATTGATCACATCTGATGTACTGAGGCCTATCTCATTTCTTGTGATCCGAACAAGCCAGGAAAGTACAAATACCCCCCAAATGACCCCTTTTTTGAAAGTAGACATTCCAAGGTATTTAGTAAGAGGCATTGGGAGCTTTTTGATGTTGTCATTTTTTTCCCACAATTCTTTGCAAAATGAATTATTTTTTTATTTTTAATTTTTTTCTACAAAATTGTCATTGTAATAGATTATTTCTCTCACATGGCATGTGTATACCACAAATGACACCCCAAAATAAATTCTGCTACTCCTCCTGAGTATTACGATACCACATGTGTGGGACTTTTCCACAGCCTGGCCACTTAGAGAGGCCCAACATGAAGGGGGGGGCAATCACGTGTTCTAGGAGCATAAATTACACATCTAACTTGTTGACTACCTAGTACACTTTTATAGGCCCTGGAGCACCAGGACAATGACACGTGACACTGACGTGGCACTGATGACACGTGACACTGATGTGGCACTGATGACAGATGGTACTAATACGGGGCACTGATGACACGTGACACTGATGACAGATGGCACTAATATGTGGCACTGATGAGAGATGGCACTTATACGTGGCACTGATATCACGTGGCACTAATATGTGGCACTGATGAGAGATGGCACTAATACGTGGCACTGATGACAGACGGCACTAATACGTGGCACTGATGACACGTGACACTGATGACAGATGGCACTGATACGTGGCATTGATGACAGGTGACACTGATAACAGATGGCACGTGACACTGACAGGTGGCACTGATGACAGATGGCACTAATACGTGACACTGATGACAGATGGCACTAATTTGTGGCACTGATGACACGTGACACTGATATGGCACTGCTGACAGATGGCACTGATGACAGATGGCACTATGTGGCACTGATGACAGATGGCACTATGTGGCACTGATGACAGATGGCACTATGTGGCACTGATGACATGTGGCACTGATGGCACTGATGACAGGTGGCACTGACTACAGATGGTACTGGCAGGTGGCATTGGGGACAGATGGCATTGGGGACAGATTGCACTGGCAGATGGCACTGGGGACAGATTGCACTGGCAGATGGCACTGGGGACAGATTGCACTGGCAGATGGCATTGGGGACAGATTGCAGTGGTGACAGTGGGCACAGATGGCACATTTCGTTTTTTTTTTTTTCACACTTACGGCGCTGCAGCCGTTCATCTCCCCCTCCTCACACGCTGTCTCTGTGTGAGGAGGGGGAGCGGCGCTGAGAGATGATCTCATATGTTTACATATGAGATCATCTCCCATTGGATACGCCGATCGTGCTGTAAACGGCCGCTGTGATTGGCCGTTTACAGCGATCTGTGATTGGCTGTGTCCGAGGGACACGGCCAACACAGAATTTCCCTGCTGCGCGCTCGTGAGCGCGCACAGGGAACGAGGAAAGGGGAGGCCGTCATATGACGGCCTCCCGGGAATTCACATCCGCGCCGAGGCCGTCATTCGGCTACGGCCGGATGTGAAGTGCTTAATTAATGGTCTCCTTGCCCGGTCTTTCAGTTAAGGTGGACGGCCATATTTTGGTAGGTTTGCAGTTGTACCATACTCTTTCAATTTTTGCATGATGGATTGAACAGTGCTCTGAGAGATGTTCAAAGCGTGGGATTTTTTTTATAACCTAACCCTGCTTTAAACTTCTCCACAACTTTATCCCTGACCTGTATGGTGTGTTCCTTGGCCTTCATGATGCTGTTTGTTCACTAAGATTCTCTAATAAACCTCTTAGGGCTGCACAGAACAGCTGTATTTATACTGAGATTATATTACACACAGGTGGACTGTTACATGAACATCAGAACATTTCCCAATGCATCACATTGTCTCTGCAAACTTGCCTTCTTATACCGCATCCTGGTGCCATCTCTTCCCCAGGTAAGTCACAGCCCCATACACAACAAACTGCAGTGCCCATTTTTTTCTGCTTTCACCACTTCAACTTCATAGACAACATGTTCACTTGCTTTACCTGTTATAATGTTATGGCTGATCGGTGTATAGTGACAATTTTATGTCTGGGGGGGGGGGGGGGGTCACAGTTCTTTTTAGACGTATTTGTGGTAACATGCCAATTTGAAAAGAAGGCTTACCAAGTGTCTCATACATAAAAAATCACCTTTGGTTTTCATGTTCTTCAAATATAACTTAATTGAGAGGACAGGCTTTCTTCTCGAATTGGTTCATTGAGGGTTGGTGCAACTGTCTCATAATCTGGTTGTAATTCTGACTTCTGTTGAGATGCATCTGCTATACTTTCCTGGAGGAGTCCAAAACTACATGTGTCAGTTCAAGGCTTTCCAACTGTTAACGTGTAACTAAAGGAAAAATGTATTTATTTCATTTTGGATATAGTAAAGGAGGGTTATAACCCCCATCATTTTGTTTTTGTTGTTATCTGTATCCTATTTTGGAGATTTCCCTTCCCTTCCTGTCCCATAGCCAAAACAGGAAGTGAGAGGAAATCGCTCCAAAGTGAGGGGATCATGGTGTGTCACTAGAACTTGTGTCCCCATTGAAACATTCCCACCATCTATTAGTGTTCTAATGTCCACCCAAAATTTGGGATATTCTTTTACTTTCACTTTCCATGATAACTGTAAACACGACCAAAGGATGAATCTCACTAATGGGGGCACAGTAAGCAATAAAAACTGACAGGGATTCTAATTCCTCTCCACTCCACTATTCAAAACTAAAAAGCCAAAAAAAAGGCTTTGTCTTTTGTTACACTTTAAGCTGAAAAATTAGGGTTACTAGGATAGAGATCATCAGATTTAGATTGTAATTCAGGATCTGTGCATTCACGTTTTCTTTTTTACAATTAATTATTGTATTGTATCTGTTTGTAGATGGCAATAAATATATTGTCATTTTTAAGATAAGGGTGAAGTTCCTGTTTAATACATTGAGACTTTAACTTTACTGTGAGGACTTTTGGCTATTCTTAAGCCTCATACACACGATCGGACTTTATACAAACTTCCCCGTGGATCTGACTTTTTAGGCAACAAACACGAACCTAGTGATGTTTCAACGTCCTGACGACACTTCAAAAGAGGACGTTCAAATACTCCAGCGCCACCTTTGGTCAACTTCTGTATTGAATGATCTTTTGCATTGGTTCTGACCATGCGTGTTTGTACTTTGTACAAAAGTCCGATTGGTTTTGTGTACACACGATCAGACTTTGCTCCATCGGACTTTTGTTGGCAGAAAGTTTGCCCGTTCGCACAGCCAACAAAAGTCCGATGAAAACCGAAAAAGTTTGTCCAATGGAGCGTACACACGGTCGGATGTTGCCACAAAACAGCTAATTTGCATGTTTGTTGTCAAAAAGTCCGATCGTGTGTATGGGCCTTTAGAGGCAACTCTGTACAACTGTTTTTTTTTTTTTTTAAGACCATTTGTCAGCTTACTGTTAATGTGGTGCTTCCATATCATCATCATCATCATCATCTATGTAAAAAAAAAAAAAAATCGATTCACTGGTAAATGAGGTGTTCTGCCATATAAAAGAAAGAAAAGAAAGAACAGCGCATAGCCAGTTATATCATACCTTGCACAATTTTATGCATGGACTATCTGTGGAAAATACTCTGCCTACTGGGCTTTCTTTTCCTCCTCCTAATGTACAAAGCATTTGCAATAATGTTCTATTCAGTCTCTCAATTGGGTTTCTTTCAGGATGATATTGCATTGTCCTAGAATGTGTTATTCCAGGCAATTGTCTCAATCTTCTGAAAGTTTGGTTTTTAAATTCTATACCCAAAGAATTGTATTTATTTTTTTTAGGATACCAAAATCCGGAAAATAAGTAAATGAATATCTCTGCTGCCATTTTTCTTAATTTTCTGCATGTAGGGTAGGGCTGTGCCAAGCAAGTGAAGTGATTTTTAATGAAGAGTATGTATTCTGAACCACCTCTGCTCTTCTCTAGGTGAAGAAAATCCACTAAGGCACGTTCTAAAAGAGCACTAGATTTTTTTTATTTTTTATTTAAAGATGCACAAAAGATGACACTTAAAAGTAAACGGTAAGCGACTGGTGTGCCAAGAAACAATACAGTCAACATTGTAATAACATTCAATGTAAATACCACAGTTCAACAGTATCTGCATGCAAGACTGAAAAAGGCAGGTATGTGAATTCAATAAAGATTACGAAACATCTGACAAAAAAATAGAATCTAATAATGAATGGACATATATTAAACGGCGCCCAGCCGTGACAAAGTGCATCAATTTTTGAGCTTAGAAAAAGGTGTAGCGCTACCCCCAGTTAAGAGAGCCGCTGGTTTGTTTTGGGTCCCTGAGTACAGCTCCACCAACCCCCGGCAATTTGGCTCTACCCACTCTGGCACAGTTAGTCAAAGGGTACGTCCCTATGCACATAAAACTTAGCTTATACTCTAAGTGTAATTGGTATGAACTCACAAGCAGACTGCTGAGATAAGAATAACTGGCTTTACTTTTGTCAGTAAGGAAAAAAGAATAGCAACATGCATTTGAACATATATCTCACAATACTTTAGCAGGTCCCTGCAATATGCACTTTAAACATGTACACAGGTATATGAATCTAACAATGGGGAAACGGAGCGCCAAGCGTGGCGACCGTCTGCTATGCACCCCTGAGGTGCAATAAATCTATCTGCGCCTACCTAACGGACCAGGCCTGATCCCTAGTAATAGAGCTCAGTCCTTGTACTAGTACAGTGTTCTTCACCGGCAATAAATCTGTAGAGGTGGTGCACATGTAGCTTTAAATGGTGTCATTTGTAATCCACAAAAAGTAACATTGCTGCTCTGAGGTAAATTGCGCCTAGGCAGTTCAATAGGCATAAAACTTGTGTGTCAATGCAGGATTGAGCCTACAGGCTCTCTCACCAATCCTTGGGGTACCGTCCTCCGATCCGGTCCCTCTAATGGCGGCTCTGGTCTCTTCAATGGCGGCGTCCGGTCTCCTCAGTCACAGCCCTGCACTCCGGTCATCAGCTCCGTCCGACCGACAGTAAGGGGAAGTCTCCGCTCCGCTGCTGTGGACTCTGAGGGGTGAGAGTCTCACTCCATCGGCTGCAAGGCCCAGGCTTCAGGCCTTCAGCTCCGGCCCGCACAGGTGTCTCTGCTGGCTGCAGTCTCCGCGTCACACGCTCTGTCAGCAGAGGCAGGCCAGTCCTGTCAGGCCTCAGAAGAGGAAGTGTCCCAAGAGGAAGAGGCGGTCTCCCTCTTCCCTTTTATAATCTCCCCCAGCAGCCTCCCGGGCGGAAGTCAGCAGCCCTGGGGCCTGGGGAATTGTGGGAGATGTAGTCTCTACCAGAAAAAGGGGTAGAACCCCGCTACACACTCCCCCCACTTTGAATCTTTGGTCCCCAAAGACAGTGTTCAAACTACAAACTTTTTCGGGAACAACATTTTCACATAATTTGGACAGAGGAGCTTCCCACCAATTGGCATGAGATGGGGAGCTGTCCTGCCTACAGGTCACTTCAGTGTGTGCGACCTGCTTAACTGTGCCAGAGAGCGAGCTGGGGTTGCCCTCCACTAAATGGACAGCGGAAGGGTCAGGGCTCTCAGCACTTCTCCTTGCTGTGGTAACAGAGTCCTCTGAACTTTCTCCCATCTTGGGGTAAGTTAGCTTCTTGGGAGGCTTCACACTCCTGCGAGCTCTCTGTTCTCTTGGAACTTCTTCAGGAACACATTCTGGCAACATCTCTGGTTCTGGAACATCTTCTTCTTGTTCTGGGTAGAGACCAGGGATATCTTCCCAGCACTCAGGCACATCACTGAGTGGCACAAACTCTGTGGCTTCTGGGTTCAATGTGTTATCTTCCACATCTTCAGTAGGTGGAAGATCTATGGCAGAATTTCCTGGAGTTGAGGAAGGCCATAGCCATTCAAGTTCTCCTCTTTCTTCTTCAGGTTGGGGGTCCTCACCACCCCTAACTTGGGACGTCTGAGACCTAGTGTTAGGCCTGGGGGTATCCAGAATGGAAACAGATTCAGGTAAGTCTCTTGTTGGAGGCATTCTGACTGCTTCAGTGAGTGGGAGCAAATGATTCCTATGCCAGGTCTTCAAAGGCCCCAATCTTCCTTCTGGCTTCAACTTGTAGACAGGCAATCCTGGAAGTTTCCTACAGATGATATATGGCTCTGATCTCCATCTATCAGCAATCTTGTGTTTCCCAGGGATCCCTAGATTGCGTAGCAGTACACGGTCCCCAGGCTGTAGGTCCTGTACTCTAACTTTCAAATCAAAGTTCCTCTTGTTTCGGGCCCCTCTCTGGTCAGAGGCCACTTGAGCTTTCTCGTAAGCTATCTTCAAACTGCGCCTCAGTCTGTCCACATATCCTTTGTGGGAGGCAGCAGAGGCATGGTCTAAAGAAATGCCGAAGGCCAAATCCACTGGCAATCTTGCTTCTCTCCCAAACATAAGCCGGTAAGGGGAAAAACCTGTCACATCACTTGTGGTGCAATTGTAAGCATGCACTAGAGCTGAAATGTGTTGGCTCCAGTGTTGCTTCTTCTCGGTCTCTAAAGTTCCCAACATGTTCAATAGTGTCCTGTTGAACCTTTCAGGCTGGGCATCACCTTGAGGGTGATATGGTGTGGTTCTAGTCTTCTCTACTCCCAGAGAATCTAGTAGCTTCCTGATCAGGCGACTCTCAAAGTCCCTTCCTTGGTCTGAGTGGATTCTCTGTGGCAGTCCATAGTGAACAAAGTACTTCTCCAAGAGTACCTTGGCTACTGTAGAGGCCTTCTGGTCCTTGGTTGGGAAAGCCTGAGCATAACGAGTGAAATGGTCGGTTACCACCAGAACATTTCCCAATCCGCTCAAATCGGGTTCAAGGCAGAGAAAATCAATGCATACCAGATCCATTGGGCCTTCACTTTGCAGATGGCCCATTGGGGCAGCTTGATGGGGTAAAGTCTTTCTCTGAATGCATCTTGCACAGGAATGGCAATACTCCTCCACTTCGGCCCTCATGCAGGGCCAGTAAAACCGGTCTCTGACAAGTTGGAAGGTTCTCTCTGCTCCCAAGTGACCATGCTGGTCATGTAAGGCAATCAGCACAGTCTCTCGATGCTTTTCCGGGAGAAACAACTGCCACTTGTCTTCTGGTCCATCAGAGGGGCCCCTTCGGTAGACTACCCCCTGATGCACCTGTAACTTGTCCAATTCTCTCCTCAATTGGCGAGCTTCTTTAGAAGGGTGAAGGCGAAGTCCCTCTGGACTCTGGTCTTCCAGGGCTTCCAGGACCAATTTCCCCATGGGGTCTTCCAATTGGTCACACCTTAACTCCTTCTTGGACAGCTTCGGCAGACACTCTTCTGCCAGTTGAGTTACCCCACAGTAACACTTTGGGACTCCCACTGTGGTAACTCCTATCTCTTCAGCTCTGGATCCTCCTCTGGCTTGGAGTTCAGCCCCCTGACAAAGGGCTCGCACTCCATCTGGTGCCACTTGGGTCCAGTCTTCCCAGTCATCGACCATGACATGGGATCTTCGGGACAGGGCATCTGCATCCCTATTTCCAGCCCCTGGTCTGTACTTGAGGCTGAAATTGAATCCAGACAACGCCGCCAACCATCTGTGTCCAGTTGCATCCAGCTTGGCGGTGGTGAATAGATAAGTCAAGGGGTTGTTATCTGTCTTTACAGTAAACTCGGCCCCATACAAGTAGTCTCTCAACTTGTCAACAACTGCCCATTTGAGGGCTAAGAACTCCAACTTGTGGGTGGGATAGTTCTTCTCGGAGGGGGTCAGGCTCCGGCTCACATAAGCCACTGGCCGTAGCTGGTCTTCATGCTCCTGGTAGAGTACTCCACCTAGGCCCTCATGGCTGGCATCAACATGTAGCTCATAGGGTCTAGTGGGATCAGCGTAGGCCAAAACTGGGGCTGTGGTGAGGCTTCTCTTCAAGGTTCTGAAAGCCTCTTCACACCTTGAATTCCACTGGTCTTGGACTGATTCACTGGACCTCCTAGGCCCCATTCCATCCTCCTCTCCTTCTGTCTTCAGCAGCTCGTTGAGGGGTTTGGCAATGCGGGCAAATCCATCCACAAACCTGCGGTAGTAGGAGCAGAACCCCAAGAAAGACCGAAGTTCTGTAACTGTTGTGGGCCTTGGCCACGAAGTAACTGCCTCCAGCTTCTCAGGGTCTGTGGCCACTCCTTTTTCAGACACTATGTGTCCCAGATAGTTCACAGAAGACTGATAGAACCGACACTTCTCTGGAGAAAGTTTAAGTCCCTCTTCACTGAGCCTCTTCAGTACTTTCTCCAATCTGGCTTCATGTTCTTCCAAAGTCTTTCCAAAGACAATGACATCGTCCAGATACACAAGGACTTCTATGAGGTTCATGTCTCCAACAGTCCTTTCCATTAGGCGTTGAAACGTAGCAGGAGCTCCAGATAGGCCCTGGGGCATCCTGTTGAACTCAAAGAATCCCACTGGGGTTATGAAGGCAGTCTTTTCTCTGTCCTCTGGATGCATGGGGATTTGATAATACCCACTCTTGAGGTCCATCACACTGAACCACTTAGCTCCAGATAAACTCTGCAAGGCATCCTCTATCCTTGGCGTGGTGTACTGGTCAGGAATGGTCCTCCTGTTGAGAGTTCTGTAGTCAATGCAGAGTCTCAATGACCCATTCTTCTTCCTGACTACCACAATTGGGGAGGCGTAGGGGCTTCTGGACTCCCTAATCACTCCCGTCTTCTTCAATTCCGCAAGCTGCTCCCTCAGATCCTCCAGATCTGCTAGCGGGACTCGCCTCACTCTTTCTCTGAATGGCTTGTCCTCTTGCATGCGGATTCGGTGGGTGGCACTCTTCGCACACCCCACATCAAACTCATCTTTGGAGAAAATCTTCTCCCATCTGGTCAGCTGGGCCTTGGCTCTCTCTTTCCAAGCTCCAGGTAGGTTTGGGTTTTCCATGGAGAGTTTCTTCCAAACATCTTCACTTTCACCCGTCCCCTTCACTTCTGACCAGCCAACTGGGACAGCAGGACTCACCTGTCCCAGAAGCATCCTGGCAGGGATCTCCACGGGCCGCTCCGTGGGGTTCCTCACACTGACAGGGACTCTTCCTTTAGCCTTCTTCAGGTCCTTCAGTGAAATTACTTCTGGTATCACCTCCAGACCTGAGTGACCCTCCATTGGGTCAGGTTCCAACATCACAAAGGGGCCAGGCTGCTCCCAAGTAAGTTTCACCGTGGCTCTCATGCAGGTCACCTCTCCAGGCTGTAACACTGCTCCTTCTTTTCCAAGCCTCCATACCCTTCCTATCCCCTCACTTGGGGTCTTCTGCTCTAGGACCAACCGCTGATAGGCTGCCTTCAGCATGGGATGGATCTTGGGAGGTGAAAGATTCTCTTTCTTCACCAGGGGGGTCAGAAGCCTTCTGACTAGGTCCGTGTTCGTCCCTATAATCAGGGACGTCTTGCTGGTTCCTGGTGGGCGGGGACACACCACTGCTAGGGTGTCGAACACTTCAGACTTCCCAGCTACGGATGGGTCAAACGTCAATCTGATGGGTAAGTATCCATCATAGGGGAAACTCTGAGTTCCCAATCCCCTTATCTCCAACTCTTCTATCTTCTGTATTGGCAGATGACTCAGGTATCTGTCATAGAAGTCCCTGTACAACAGGGTCACTTGTGCTCCAGTGTCCAGAAGGGCCTTCGTGTACACTCCTTCCACCTGGATGGGTACAGTAGGGGATGGACCAACTAGCTCCTCTGGGTAGGGCCTAGTTGATGCTGTCCTCTTCTTTGGACTCTTCGCTTTACCAGCACTTGATTTGCACTTGCTCCTTTCTTGAGCCTGGTATGCATTGACTTTCTCCCTCTTACTGGGAGTGTGAACCCGTTGAGGGATATTGTTATCTCTCACTTTGAAGAGTTCACGTCTAGGAGTGCTGTGTCTCTCCGGAGGGGTCTTGCCCCCTTTCTCTGGAGTGCACCTTGGTTGAGGATCCCTGGGCCCCTTCTGAGGGGTTTGGTCTCCTCGCTTTCTCTTCTTGTTACGCTTCTTGGAGCTCACTGAAGGTGATGGGCACCCGGTTGACTCCTTCACCGGGGCCCTTTGGCGTTTCCCGCCGGCTGGCGGCTTTCTGCCTTCTTCTTCTTGGGACTGGAACATATAGCTGCAATATGACCAATTCCTCCACAATTAAAGCAAATCATCTCACTGTGGTCAGGTGGGGGTGCTGGTGCTGGAACAGCTGGAAACAATTCCCTCCTGGTTGTTTCCTTCTTGGGACTGGGCGTCTCTTTCGCCACTAGAGATGTCAGTATCTCCATCATCTGGGACATCTGCAACTTCAGGGCATCTACCTCTGTGTCTCTTTCAGGGGTTAAGGCCGACCTGACCGTGGCCACTGTAGACTTTGTAGACCCCATCACTTGCTTCTCCCTTTTCTCTTCCAACATGGCCTCTTCTTCTCTGACCATTCGGATGAGGTCAGGGTAGTCCAGGCTCTTCCCATCCTGGCGGGTACGTAGAATTAGTGCGACAGGGTCCAAGGGTTGGGCTCCCCTCATCACCTGCTGGGCACGGGCTTCATCTACCTTCCCTGGATCTATCCCCTTCTTCAGGATAATCCTATGCAGGATCTTGTCTATGCGTCCCATGTACTCTGACAGCTTCTCCCCTGTCTTCTGGTAACAGTGTTCCAGTTGATAGGTAAGTTCTGTGACTTTTTCTGTCCCACCAAACACACCTTCCAGGATGTCTATGTAGTCCTGGGCAGTGCAATCCTTTTTACTCGTCTTCAGATTGCGTATGGCCTCTAAGGCAGGTCCTTTTAGGCTTTCAACAATCCTTTGCTTCTTCCTGCCTTCTGAGACCTCCCATTCTTCTAGGGCCTGCGTGGCACCATCTAACCACTCTTCAAATCCCTCTTCTCCCGAGGGTACAGGTGTCCTCCCTGAAAACATCCGGAGTTTCCTGTATCCCGACATTGGGTAATCCCCGGGGTCTCTTCTGCACTGGGTTACAATTTCCCCTAGAACAGCACACAGTTCTGCACTGAGAGTAGTGTGTGTGGGTGCGGGACTTTCCGCGCCCTTCTGCTCCTCCTTCTTTGGGGATAGAATGGCTTTCATAGGAGAGTAGTCTCCCTTCCGCGGCAGCGCATGCAGCAATTGGTAGTGCTGACCATTTGGTGCCTGTATGCTGTGGCTCCTGAACTGCTCCGGAGTCTCTTCCTTCCATTCTATTAAGGCGTATGTGTACCCAGCATCATTTCTCATGTCCATTATCCATGACTTCTGGCATGGGGATAATGACATTATGAGCTGCTTCACTGCCTCTCTCTGCCATATCCCTGGCAGTTCAATGACTGCTGCTGCGGCTGGGTCAGCGGCCCATGTTGCGGACCACCGTCCCACTTCTATTGGGTCCATGCCGGCACCTTCTGGCGGCTTTTCCCGCTGACTCAGGATCCCGGATTACGAGCCCCCACGTGTAGCGCTACCCCCAGTTAAGAGAGCCGCTGGTTTGTTTTGGGTCCCTGAGTACAGCTCCACCAACCCCCGGCAATTTGGCTCTACCCACTCTGGCACAGTTAGTCAAAGGGTACGTCCCTATGCACATAAAACTTAGCTTATACTCTAAGTGTAATTGGTATGAACTCACAAGCAGACTGCTGAGATAAGAATAACTGGCTTTACTTTTGTCAGTAAGGAAAAAAGAATAGCAACATGCATTTGAACATATATCTCACAATACTTTAGCAGGTCCCTGCAATATGCACTTTAAACATGTACACAGGTATATGAATCTAACAATGGGGAAACGGAGCGCCAAGCGTGGCGACCGTCTGCTATGCACCCCTGAGGTGCAATAAATCTATCTGCGCCTACCTAACGGACCAGGCCTGATCCCTAGTAATAGAGCTCAGTCCTTGTACTAGTACAGTGTTCTTCACCGGCAATAAATCTGTAGAGGTGGTGCACATGTAGCTTTAAATGGTGTCATTTGTAATCCACAAAAAGTAACATTGCTGCTCTGAGGTAAATTGCGCCTAGGCAGTTCAATAGGCATAAAACTTGTGTGTCAATGCAGGATTGAGCCTACAGGCTCTCTCACCAATCCTTGGGGTACCGTCCTCCGATCCGGTCCCTCTAATGGCGGCTCTGGTCTCTTCAATGGCGGCGTCCGGTCTCCTCAGTCACAGCCCTGCACTCCGGTCATCAGCTCCGTCCGACCGACAGTAAGGGGAAGTCTCCGCTCCGCTGCTGTGGACTCTGAGGGGTGAGAGTCTCACTCCATCGGCTGCAAGGCCCAGGCTTCAGGCCTTCAGCTCCGGCCCGCACAGGTGTCTCTGCTGGCTGCAGTCTCCGCGTCACACGCTCTGTCAGCAGAGGCAGGCCAGTCCTGTCAGGCCTCAGAAGAGGAAGTGTCCCAAGAGGAAGAGGCGGTCTCCCTCTTCCCTTTTATAATCTCCCCCAGCAGCCTCCCGGGCGGAAGTCAGCAGCCCTGGGGCCTGGGGAATTGTGGGAGATGTAGTCTCTACCAGAAAAAGGGGTAGAACCCCGCTACAAAGGTTATGAAGGAAAGGAGAGGGGTGAATGGAGAGGAGGAGGAAGGGAAGGAAAGAAGGAGCACTAGATTTTAATCACCTAAAATTAGCTCTTTCTGGCACTGATGGATGCTTTTGTTTCTGGCATGTTTTAGTGACATTGGAGTTGATTTACTAAAGGCAAATAGACTGTTCACTTTGCAAGGGAATTATCCCCAAAGCTTAGTCATAAGAGAAGTATGGGAATTGTTTTTTTGTAGAATCATACTTACCTAGCTGGATGCAGCATTGGTCCGATTCTGCATCTGTCCCCCCGCTGGCTCTAACACTGAGAACCAAGCTCACTGGAGCTCTGGGCTGTGGAGGGGGTGGGAGCAGCCGGCTCACGATCTTGCCGGAGACCGGACCGACTCTGTGACGACAGCTGACAGTGAGCTTCAGCCCGCTGTCAGCTGAAAACGGGTCACAGGATTGCAGAATGTACTGCGCTCCTGTGATCCACAGAAGTACAGCCAAACAAGCTTTGGCTGTACTTCTCCTTTAATGTTGTGAAATTTCGTTTAGCAAAGAATACCCAATCGCCTGCAAGAAAAATTAAGAAAAGAAAACTCTGCATATTTGTTTGCACATGAGTAGATGATGGAAATCCTCAGAGCTTCATCTCATTCACTAAGCCCAGGGAGAAAGTGAACAGTCTATTTTCCTTACGTAAATCAATCCCATAGTGTTGCTGAACTGAGAAAATATGCTAATAGACCTTTATCTGTATAGACTGTAAAAGAGGGTGCATAGTGCAGGTAGTTTTTATACTTGTCATCACAAATAGCCCACTTTAAGGCTAGGAGTTCTAATTTATCCAATTGCAAATGGTGGTTTTTGTCACTGGATATCAGTGTTTTGAACCATTGCCTATATTGTTTACTTGATGTTGATAAAGCAGCCCATCTTTCTTTAAGTGCCTCCTTATTGTGCATCTTGAAATAGCCACACCACTGGTTTTCAGGGAGTCCTGTATTTCTCCTGAAGTTATTTGTGGGGTTTTCTTTTATCCCGAACAATTTTCCTGACAGGTGTGGCTGAAATTTTAGTTGGTCTACCTGACCGTGGTTTGGTTTCAACAGAACCCCTCATTTTCCACTTCTTGATTAGAGTTTGAACACTGCTGATTGGCATTCACAATTCCTTGGATGTCTTTTTATATCCCTTTCCTGTTTTATACAGTTCAACTACCTTTTCCAGCAGATCCTTTGACAATTCTTTTGCTTTCCCCATGACTCAGAATCCAGAAATGTCAGTGCAGCACTGGATGAAAGATGCAAGGGTCTGTCAGGAGTCCAGAAACTCATTGACCTTTTATACACACACACACTAATTACAAGCAAACAGATCACATGTGAGGATGGTCACTTTTAATAGCTATTCAAACCCCTTTGTGTCAACTTGTGTGCATGTTATCAGGCCAAAATTACCAGGGTATGTAAACTTTTGATCAGGGTCATTTGGGTAGTTTCTGTTGTCATTATGATTTAACCACTTAAGCCCCGGACCATTTTGCTGGCCAAAGACTAGAGCATTTTTTGTGATTCAGCACTGCGCCGCTTTAACTGACAATTATGCAGTCGTGCGACGTGGCTCCTAAACAAAATTGACATCCTTTTTTCCCCACAAATAGTGCTTTCTTTTGGCTGTATTTGATCAACTCTGCGTTTTTTTTTTTTTTTATTAAACAAAAATAGAGCGACAATTAAAAAAAATATGCATTATTTTTTACTTTTTGCTATAATAAATATCCCCCAAAAATCTATAAAAAAAATTGTTTTTTTCCTCAGTTTAGGCTGATACGTATTCTTCTACATATTTTTGGTAAAATAAGCATTTATTGATTGGTTTGTGCAAAAGTTCTAGCGTCTACAAAATAGGGGTTTGTTTTATGGCATTTTATTAATATTTTTTTTTACTAGTAATGGCGGCGATCTGCGATTTTTGGGACCATTGTATTTTTTACAGTGATCAGTGCTATAAAATTGCATTGATTACTGTAAAAATTACACTGGCAGTGAAGGGGTTAACCACTAGGGGGGCTAGGGAGGGGTTAATTGTGTCCTGGGGAGTGATTCTAACTGTTAGGGGGCATGGCTATGAATGACACTTCACTGATCATAGCTCCCGATCACAGGGAGCTATGATCAGTGACAGTGTCACTAGGCAGAAAGGGGAGATGCTTGTTTACATCAGCAACTCCCCGTTCTTCAGCTCCGTGAGACAATCGCGGTTTTCCCCACGGTGATCAAGTCCGCGGGACCTGCGATCCTACTCACGGAGCTCCCGGCAGGGTTGCGTGCGGCAAACCCAAAAGATCCTAGCCTGTACACCCATTTGCCCAGCCGTGCCATTCTGCCGCTGTATATGTATATATATGTATATGTAGTGGTTAAAAAGAGTAAACACAGTTGATTGATAATAAATGGCTTCAGCCAAACACTAACCATGAGTGAAAGAAAAATTTTTGTGTTATTCATATTCTCTGAAAAATGGTCAAGAAATCATAAATTCTACCAGGGTATGTAAACTTATGAGCACAACTGTATGTTTCTAATAACAGTACTTCAAGGTGTTCAGAAAATACCCTGGAATAACAGAGAACATCATCCAGGTAAGGTGAACAACATTTATCTCTTAGTTCCTCCAGTGTCTCATCCATGCATCTTTGCTTATGGAGAATTCTTCAAGCCAAAAGGAATCCTCACCTGTTCATGTAGGGCTCATAATGTCTTACACAAACTATGGGGGGTGTAATAAGATTTGAACATTCATATGTGTCCTCTTTCCAACAGCTGCTGTATGTAGCCTTTTGACTTCTGGAACAGGGCTTTTGGTAGAGATGTATAAGCCCCCGTACACACGGTCGGAAATTCTGACGAAAAATGTCCTATTGGACCATGTTGTCGGAAAATCCGACCGTGTGTGGGCTCCATCGGACTTTTTCCGTTGGAAAAAATTGAGATCCTGCTCTCAAATTTTCCGACAACAAAGTCCGATCAGACTTTTTCCGATCGTGTGTAGAGAATTCCGACGGACAAAGTGCCACGCATGCTCAGATCAAATTACGAGACCAAAGCTATTGGCTACTAGCCTCTACGTAGTTCCGTCGTACGCAACGAACGTCACCACGTTCAGAATGATCGGATTTTCCAACAACTTTGTCTGACCAAGTGTATGCAACACCAGTGTCAGACAAAATCCGTCGGAAAAAATCCGATGGATTTTGTGGTCGGAATTTGCGACCGTTTGTACGGGGCATTACTCTCCCTCTTGTTCCTTTCTTTTTCCATTTTTTTCTCTTATGTTTTATTATTTACCATCAGATGCCGGTGCGCTGAGTCTGTTAACTGTTCTCTGGTAACACTTTTGGGGTAAATTTTTCCTCCCTTTTTTTGAAGGTATAGCTTTCTGCACCTGCAGTGGTGGGGGGCAGAGAGCACTGGAAAAGATGGAAAGAACAGGAGGGGTGGGGGCTGGAGAGCGCTGGGGTCAGACCTTGAGAGCAGGGTGGGCAGAAAGAATTGGAGTGGAGAGCAGGGGGGTGCTGGAAAGCACTAGGGAAGGAGCCAGGGAGCACAAGAAGGGGCCAGAGAGCTACTCTAACACAATGAACGTGGCTCTAGTGCACAGCAACTGCATGCTTTACCCGCGGTTGTAGAGCAGACCCATTTACTACAGCTTTTATGAATGGAGGGGATGGAGCTATCAATCATCTGTCCGTTCTCCATTCAGAGATCCCATTTCATTCATAGAAGCTGTTGTACATCTTCTATGAATGGAGAAGCTAGGCGGAAAGATTGGCCATAGTCGGGCTCTCTTAATGAGAGCCTTTGACAGCTGCTTAGTTGTATTAACCCCTGCTGCACCTGAAGATTATGGCAGTGGTGGAGTAGGGGGTTGAGGGCGGCATGAGCAGAGGAGAATTTCCACTGACAGAAGAAGAATCAGCACAAGGGACACATCCTATTGACTGCAGGTTATGTCCCTCATGCTGATTTTTTTGTTTTTTATTTTAGCTAGGTACACTTAGGCTTTAATATCAGCTAGATGGCACTGTTCTGCTGTGGTGACACACTAAACATTAAAGCTCCCCCTAGCCACAGCCTATTAAAGCGCTTGCAAACCGCTGGGCATTTCTTTTCTTACCTGCAAGGTAAAGCCTTATCGCATACTGGCACATTATATGAAAAACTTGCCTGCAAACGAAGCATTCCAGCGATGTGATTTCGTCACTGGGGACTGCTTTCATCTTCACCCGTCTTGCTTTCTGGGTTCGCGGACTCCGGTTCTGTGGCTGGCCATAGCCGCAATGACGTCACTCCCGCTCATGCGTGCGGGAACCGCCGCTCACGGCACAGGGCTCTGAAGGAATGTACAGAAAAAATCTCCTAAACATCACACGTTTAGGAGATATTTACACTACCTATAGGTAAGCCATAATCAGGCGGGTGAAGATGAAAGCAGTCCCCAGTGACGAAATCACATCGCTGGAATGCTTTGTTTGCAGGCAAGTTTTTCATATCGTATAGGTAAAATTTAATGTTGGAAGTTTATTTCCACTTTAATAACATTGAGAGTGGTCTGTTCATTTAACTGCTACGCACTCATGGCTTGATCCCATGTACATGTGACTATACATAGAAACACAGTTTCTAAAACATTAAACACACATTGATAGAATTATATCAAACTGATCTACTTTACGCATGTAACCAAAAGAAAAAACAACAACAAAATAAAACATTGAAAAATCTATACATTCCCTTTAAGCTTTGATTTATTTCAATAGTTGTCTTTTTGTCTTGGTTGGTCTTTCATTCCTTTCTTGTAATTTCAAATGCACTTTTTATACATGCACACCACATAGAAGGAATTACGTTATACATAGCCCTTGGTGGATACTCTCTCCAAGTGCTATTCAGCAGAATGGTTCAGTGTTCTTATTGTTACAGGCCATGTGTGATCATGACAAGGTATTCAAGTATGACTGCACTCTTATGTATTCCTTCAGGGCTGTACACCTCCAGTCACTGATATTTGTGCTACTGTAACATTGTGAGATTTTCAAGTGTGCTGTGTATTACCTTGGAGGATTAGGTTGAACGGTTTTGTAGTAGTAGGATGTTTGAAAAATGTAATTTAACAACACTAGTAGCTTTTTCATGTACAATGTATTTTATTAAAGTTTTCAATATAGAATGAAACATTTGTAAACCAGCACATGTACATATTATGGTTACAAAGCATAACTTAGAAGGACCACATCATCAAAAGTTACATTACAAAAAGCTATTGGCACATTTACAAAAACAGATACATACAGTATACATTGAGAAGCATAAACCAAATAGCCCTTATACCAGGAAGTCAATATACTGACAGGCAAATGAAAAATGTTGGCATTATATTAGGAAATAGAAAGCAAAATAGTTTCAGGCTATATATATTATTGGTGTAAATGAATGTTGTTGTTTACAAAATTTTAAAGGAAAAACAAAAAAAAACTAAAGATTAGATGCAATAGGGTAGAGGAACAACAATAGATAGATATGAAAAAGGTGAGACGATGGGGAGTGAGCAGGAGACACTACACCAAATGGTTTGTATCTGCCTTCAGTGATGTTGAGTTCAACTTTTTAGAGCCAAATATGCAGCTTAAGAAAGTCAAAATTAGGTCAGAATACCCGATCCCCATACTTTTTTGGGGTCAGTAATTCAATGGGTTGAAGCAATGGCAGCCTACATATGTTTCCTAGTACGGGTTGTAGTTATACACTATATTACCTATAGGCCTGGCTTGCAGTCTCCGCTCTAATTCATACCAAAGGAGTTCTATCGGGTTGAGGTCAGCACTGTGTGCTGGCCAGTCAAGTTTCTCCACCCAAAACTCTCTCATCCATGTCTTTATGGACCTTGCTTTGTGCACTGGTCCAAATCATTTGGTGGTGGTGGGGGGGGGGGGGGGGAATTATGGTGTGGGGTTGTTTTTCAGGGGTTGGACTTGGCCCCTTAGTTTCAGTGAAGTCAACTCTTAAGGTGTCAGCATACAAAGACATTTTGGACAATTTCATGCTCCCAACTTTGTGGGAACAGTTTGGGGATGGCCCCTTTCTGTTCCAAATGCACAGTCCTGACCTCAACCGGGTAGAGCACTTTTGGGGTGAATTAGTGCTGAGACTGCGAGCAGGGCCTTCTCGTCCAACATCAGTGCCTGACCTCACAAATGCGCTTCTGGAAGAATGGTCAAACATTCCCATAGAAACACTCCTAAACCTTGTGGACAGCCTTCCCAGAGGAGTTGAAGCTGTTATAGCTGCAAAGGGTGGGCCAACTCAATATTGAACCCTACGGACTAAGACTGGAATGCTATTAAATTTCATGTGCTTGTAAAGGCGGTCATCCCAATACTTTTGGTAATATAGTGTATATAACTCAGACTTTATACAAATTTATTGTTAATACCCCACCCCCCTACACACACAGTCAGTACACAGTTGTTAGTTTCCAAGGTTCCAAATAGAAGTGCAGTATTCAATTATTTACGCTTAAAATGACAATTATACAGGCAAATCTGCATAAGCTACCAATAAGGTCCTTTATCTCAGCACTGTCCCTTCAGTTCAAATCCGTTATATCAACTGTGACAATGCAGGGTTTGTTTCTATAAATGGCTATCAAGAATAGTGGCATAGCTGACATAATGTAATACACACTGGTATAATGCAGATTTGATTTTACACATGGTTTGGGGCATGTTATGCATTGCAGATATTTTTATGTCACTTGAGTATATGTAACATATCCTTTAAAATATATAGCTCAATGTGGAGACCTGTGTCACATGGCTTAATGACAAATTGTTCAATGACTCAGTTTGGAACTGTCAGTGACAGTAACATACATTTGGTCATGATGCTCAAGTTACACAAGAAATGTGCTTGTTATAAAAGGAAATTGTGTATTACCAAGATTCCTTTCCAATGTGAAATGAAAAGAGTGTCAGAGATTATCATCTGCGCAGTGCTTTTATATGGTAATGGTCTTTATTCTTTGTATTTAATAGTAGAAGCCATATGATTTTAACTGTACTGTATTTTCCTTGTGTTAAAGTGTTACTAAACCCACAACAGTAAAATCACTGTTGAACCTAAGGGGTTAATCCTCCGCATTGTGTAAAAAGGCTGTTTAATCCTGTCTTCTCTGATCCTCCCCTTCTCTTACTGTCCCCAATCCACCTGCTGATAGAACAGAGTCTTGGAGGCACATTGCACATGCTCAGTTTGGTGTGTATTGCGAGAGAGTTTTTTCTTGGGAGGATGCATGTGATCAGCACAGGGCCAATCAACACTGTCCAGACAGGGGGCTAGGGGTCCTGCAGCCTCATAGGACTCCTCCTGCAAGCTTTAACCAGACACTGATAGAAGTCACAAGACTGCTATTTACTGCTGATGAGAAGTTTTTAGCAGTTTATATTTACTAAAATAATTGCATTTCCATGTTCTGTGTACTGTGGGAGACCAGATATAGTGAATGCAGGGTCCTGGGTTTAGTAAAACTTTAAGAAAAAAAATGAGTCCTTGATGTTGGAAGTCAAGTTGTGTTTTTGGTGCCCACAAACATAATAGTACATGCTTGTTGCTCAACAGGGATAAAACTGAAAGGTTTATAGTGACCACCTTCTCTCCATAAACCTTTGTGAAGGCTCTCTCTTATTCTTTTATGCCGATTATGGGGAGCCCATTTGGGGTGGTAGTAGCACTGCTGTCAGTCAGCAATCTAACAGATCTAGCTGTTAGAATATCAAACAGGTTCTTGTTGCTACAATATTGAAGTAACGATCTATACCAGTCTATTGGGGTTCTCCATCATGTGCACTGCCATAGAACTGGAGGCTTTCTGACATTTCTCCATGGGTAATGTATGGAAATCATCTTCTTTGAGAAGCAAAAGTTCACATGCCATTGTGTTTTGGAGTAGCTGATTTGCATGATTACATGTCAGAAAATAAATAGACTGACTTGACAGGAGATTTATTGTTTCACTCATTAAAGAGCAATTTGGAAACACATTTGTGCGCATGTTATTTTTTTTTAGTGACTGTTCTTTGTTACTCAGATTCTCCCCTTCATTTTCTAAACTGCACTGGAAAACATGGAGGTCACACATTTCTTATAGGTCATTTTACAAAACTATGACCCAAAGATCTCTGATTAACTCATCTATCACAGCTGAAATAAATTGCAGTAAATTGGATTTTTAATAAAACCTGCCTTAGCCCCCCCCCCTCAAATTACCCTTTTCTCTTCAGGGTCATGAGAAAGAGGAAAAAAGGTTTAACCTTTGCATACGGAAAGACTTCTTTACAGGAAAAGCTATAAAATGACAAAAAACTGTCACAGGAGATAGTTTTAGCTAAACCTACTGAGCTACAGGGGGTCCCCGGGTTACAAACAAGATATGGACTGTAAGTTTGTTCTTAAGTTGAATCTGTTTGTAAGTCGGAACAGGTACATTTTTTAAGTGTAGCTCCAGCCAAAAAAATCTATTTTTAAGTTTTTTAGATAACATAGAGAAGGGTTATCACCCCTGTAACATTTGTTTTGCTGTCTGTGCTCCTGTTCAGAAGATTTCACTTCACCTTCTGTCCCAATGACAATTGGATTTTGAAAATTTTGGGTTGTTAGGGAAACTGTTAGGGAAACTGGTGATAAAGCATCAGTGGAGACACCTTTTTCCCATATTAACTCTTATAGGAGTGAATTTCCCTTCCTAGGGGTGGATTTCCTCTCACTTCCTGTTGTCTCCCTCCGTGTGTAAGTAGGAGTCGTTTGTAAGTAGGGGACCCCCTGTAATTGCTTTTCTAAATGCATGGAACATAATTATTATATTATTATTATACATGATTTATATAGCTCCAACAGTTCATGCAGTGCTTTACAATGTAGAGGGGGAACAGTACAATTACAATACGGAAGAAATAGGAGGGCCCTGCTCATGGAGCTTACATTCTAAAGGGGGGCTGGCACTATTTCTAGGTAATACCACTTTAGATTGTTGAACCCTGGAATATCTGATTGCCCTAGGGGGATCAGGAAATAATGTTTTTCCTTATTCCATTAAATCAGATAAGGGCGTTGTTCTGTCAGAATCGGCGACCCGCCAGATTATGTAACGGAAGTGACGTTCCGTCAGCTGCGCATGCATCCCCCGCTACCAGGTTTGCTAATCTGGCAAAACACCTGCAGTCAGAAGAAGGCAGCGGACATCTTAGTACATACAGCTATGTCTTGAATTTCACAGTAATTTTAGCAATAAAGTGAGCATATATAAATAAATATAGTATATTGACATATTTGATGCTGTTTGGATGTTTAATTTTGAAAGGATAAAGGTTTAGCATTGAGCAGTAAGGGGTATACCAACATGGCCTTCGCCACCTTCCTACTGCTGGCATCCAGCTTCTTTCAAAATGTAACATCAAAACAACATCATAGATGTCAATATACTATATTTATTTATATACGCTCAATTTCTTTCTAAAATGACTCTTAAATTCAAGACGTAGCTGGGTGTCGTAAGATGTCTGCTGCCGCTTTCTTCTGACTGCAGGTGTTCTGTCAGATTAGCAAACCTGGTAGAGGTGGAACGCATGCACAGCTGAGGGAACTTCACTTCCATTACCTAATCTGACAAGTCGCCGATTCTGACGGAACACCGGCCATACACGGAGCAAATTTCTTTCCTGCAACCATGGGACAGTGCTGATGTGGGAATCCCTAGTGCTGGCCCATGTATTCCACCGGCGGGGGAGGGTGGGAGGAGCCGCCCCTGCTGGAAGAAGACAGTGATTATCGCTAGCGCAAGAGAATCCAGCAGGCTGGTTGTTCCCAATTTGAGCAATCGATCAACTTGGTACTTTCAGCCTGTCCGTTAACGGTTCGAATTTCAGCCTGTTATTGCTGAACCGGCCGAGATTCGAACCATGTATGGCCGGCCTAAGGGTTTTTAGCCTTCTTCTGGATCACTAACCCTATATTATTCTATCCATGTATTTCAACCCCCTAAATTCATTTTCATACATTTTCCTCATCTGAACTCCATGCCTAACCTGTGCTTCCAAAAGGCAAAATAATTTATGATTTAATGATCGGTAATTGTCCCTTTTAAAGGAAGGAAGAGGTAATTCTGAATGACTGTGGCAAGGGCAGAGTTAGTTTCAAGCATTACTTTAATCGGTAAGCCTCAAGTCAGTGTATAGGAACATCAATGGTGCAGTTCGCTTTCATGTGTGATTAACCACTTTAAAGGTGTTACGTGGTGTGCTTCCAATTGCCATGTTAAACAGAGACATTTTTCATGAAATAAATATCTTAAAGCTATTTCTGTTCAGGTGTTAGACACTTAACATTTCACAGCTACATAGATTTAAATTAGTGGCACAGTTGAAAATTTATGTTGATTGGCACTATTATAATTAATATATAGCTCGATATATTCTCTGGGAATCTTCAAAATATTTAATTAGGGAAAACATTGTATCTGTGGGTTATTTGAAACTGGGGGATTTCTCTGGAACCATTCTACATTTTGCATTGCACCCAAGGTGTGAATATTTATGACTGTCACAAAGGAGTTTTTTTTTTTTTTTTAAATCAAGCTTTCAGAAATTACCATGAGAACAGACTTGGCAGAATTTCCTTACAGCAGGCATTTGTGTATGTATGAGTCATTTTGATGCTAGCGGTTCCAGTGCTCTCAATATGGTGTTAAGACCGTCATTTTAATTACATTTGTAATGCTTGTTATAGGAGATTATACCAAAACAAATTTTGTGTTGTAAAAGGACATAGCTATACAGCAAATACCACCTGTTTAACTAAGGGCAAATTAAACATTATGAACTCCGAAATAAAATGATACTAGGTGGTATTACAACAAGGATTTATCACAGGAATAGCTTGTCCATTTACAGCAGCTGAACAGGGGAATCCTACAAGCTATAGCAGCTTGATTCCGTTTTTGCTTTTTGCTTGATCAAATATACTTTCATCACATTTAATGATCAAGAATATTTTTTGGTGGGAAGGATACTCTTATTTGACAGGATAGCAGATATTTGCAGCTTTCATGTAATCCTAGCTTACATGATTACTTAGCAAACATTAACCATAATAACTTCGAGCTTTTGACACAGAGATCCAAGCAGTAAGTAATGGTAAAGGCTAAAGATACAAATAAAAGAGGCTTCTGTTTATTCCAGCAGAAAAGATATGACCTCTGAACAAGGCTATTTCAGGAGTCTGTTGGTACCCCAATGCTAGGATCACCTCTTCAACACACATTTTCTTGTTTTACTGGTGCTAAAAATATTTTGTCAATGTGTAATTTAGATTTGAGATGCACATTCAGTGCATAGGGCATATTAGACCTCCCATAGGGGGCAGTGGCGGCTGGTGCTCGCAAGCCCACCAGCCCCCGCACTTACCCCATCCAGGTCCCAGGCGGCTGTCCTGGCTTCTCCTCCAGGCCAATCCGGTCACTTCTCCTACTGATTGGCCGGGAGGAGAAGCAGGAAGAAAATAGCAAATGTATATTAGTTATTGTCACAAGTGGGTTGGGCTCGGGGCGCAGTGCTCTGTGCCCCGAACCCACCCTTTTTGAAGCCAATTAGAGCAGGGGTAGGCAACATTGGCACTCCAGCTGTGGTGAAACTACAAATCCAATTCATGCCTTTGCCTCTAGGAGTCATGTCTGTGATCATCAGGATTTTCCAATGTCTCATGGGTCTTGTAGTTTTACCACAGCTAGAGAGTCGAGGTTGCCTACCCCTGAAATAGAGCCTCCAGCTCTAATCACATGCTTTACAAAAAAAAAAAACATTGAACTCTATGCGTCTGGCGCCCCGCATGGAGATTAGGGGCTGGGCACAAAGAGATTAGGGGGGCGGCACCCATGCACCCCTTATGGATGGGCCACTGATGATAGGGGGTATGTGTACTGCTGTGCACTGACTGATTTCACCATAGGACAATAAGTGGTACCTAAATAATTTCCTGACTGGAACATCATCATTCAAGTAATTGGCACTACTTTGTTGAGGTCTCAACCAAAGAGTGAATGAAAATTGCATGGATGCTGTGCCAATGTGGGTCTGAGAATACATTTCTTATGTTTCTATATGTTTCTTCTTAATAAACTTCCATATCTGAATTTTACCTATAGGTAAGCCTATAATAAGGTTTACCTATAGGTAGTTGCGGGGCACTCATGTGGGCTCACTCCCTAGCCACATCTGTGTGTCCATAGACACACATAGAGTGACTCCCTCCTCACTGGCAGTGGCAGCCAATGTCTGTAAACCTATGAGAAGGAAGAGAGCTTCTGCTCATGTGAACATCGCTGGATTGAGATTGGGCTCAGGTAAGGATAAGGGGAGAGAGGGGGGAACTGCACTTTTTTTTTTACCTTAATGCTGCTAGATCAAGCTTGGGCTCAGGTAAGTAGTAAGGTTGGGCTGGGGGGACTGCATTTCGTTTACCTTAATGCAGAGAATGCATTAAGGTAATAAATCAACAGTCTTTAGAACCAGTTTAAGACTTTAGCAGTTCTGATGACATGTTGTTAAACACTGCACATATCCACAAAATTAGATATACTGTATATACTACAAAACTGTAGATATAGTGCTTTGAGGCTTCTTTCCTAAATTATCGGGTCTTTGTATAGCAGCCAATCTGAGTGGAGTGGTACGAGGATGGGGGGTTGGGGAATGTGACCATGTTTCGTGTAACACCCTAAGTAAAGGGTAACATAAAAGATAAGTACAAAGGTGGACTATGCTGTTAATGAGCTGCAGAACACTATAGGAACTCCATTAGTGTGAAGATTTTAACTGCCCAAGGGCAATAATCAAAAAGTGAGAGCCACATTCAACTTAAGAGAAAAGTAAAACTCTTCCAATCATTTATCGGTGTCTTTACTTGGTCCTGCTATATAACACCTGGAGTCAACAAATCCACAGTGGCCAGCCATATTTCCACTGCAGACATGTACATTTGGTTTTATGATTCTTTATTCTCTGAACGTAGGTTCCTTTCAAATATTATGCATTGATTTGCAGGGTACATAGAAATAGACACATCATTCTATGCCTCCTAGGACTTTAATTTCTAACATATAATTCCAATGTGCATACTGATCATGAATCTTTCCCTTTATTTTGTTTACCATTTTATTTTGTGCTTTCTTTCATGTATTTTTTCGGTTTTGTAGACCTATGAACCAATCAAAATGTTTTAGACTTACTGATTATTCATCATACTCCTTTAATGACCAGTATTGCAGCCATGCAGCTCAATTAGCTCCTTTAGGTCCCAGTGGGACTGCACTTTTCGGGGAAAGCTTGAAGCTGAATTTCTTCCTAAACTTAGTGCAGTTTCCTTTAAAATGAATAATTAAGGAGTCTTTCTGTGTGAATTATAATCTACCGAATGCAGTGCGGGAGGAAATTAAAAGACTTGGAGTGTGTAGATAAATATTAATTTTTGATTCTCTGAACCTTGCAATCAAAGATCTAGTGTGCAGAGAAGTCTGGGTTCATTGGCTAAAATATGCTTAATATGGGGATGTTATATTTGGATGTTATACTGCCAGACAGTAATGATCTATCAGTATTATTCCTCAGAGATAACTCCAATAATCTTCAGGACGAAACATGTACCTGAATACATCATCATAGTCAAGAGCTTGTAGCATAAGAAAATACAGGGCTTTTGTTAGCAAAAACAACAAAGACATGTGATGAATTATGAAAAAAGACTGCAAGATTCAATCATTTCAGACATTTTAAAGGACATATCCTTAAAGAAAATTAACTTGAAAAGGTAATTTGGATAAGCAAGTGCAATATAGGTAATATGCCATGATCATAGCTATGAATTGTTGAGGCCTTTTTTTTTTTTTTTGCTTTCCCCAGTAGTACTGTCTCTGAACTTTTCTATGCAGTGACAATGTGGACTATTTAATATACACTAAAAATTCTGATCCATACTGCCAATCTTGTCATTTTAGGATATCTTGTGGTTGTTGGTACCCCAGTATAAGCCAAAGTTTAGATATTTGGACAGATATGAGGATAAAAAGGCAGTGTTTATTCTTCTCCACAATCCTTTAAGAATAATTCAGGTAAGCTTTCCCTTTGTGACCATTTTCGTAGAGCATCTGACTCGCTATACTAACCTTTTCTGTTTTCTATCTGGTTGCCTTCACCTAAGCCTGTTACAAAACAGTAAAGAAACGGGGGATTTATTAGTTCTGTGAAAGCAACTTTCATGTGAGCTTTCAGCCAGCCTGCAAAATAAATGTGCAGCTAAAAAAAGAAGAAACTCTCTACTCATGGGCTCATAAGGTTGGCCCCACTCAGACACCCATTGATCACTTGCTCCTTAAAACGTAGCTCAGATGCTTGAAGCTAGTTATCCATTTCTGAGTAATGCGGCTCCAGCCACAGAAGCTGACCCAAACTTACTTTATTTAGGGACAGATTTTCTCAAATAAAACTGCAGCGCTTATCAAAAAAGTGTAGCAAAAATTGTGAACATGTATTAAATCCCAAAAAATGTTTTAGGTGAAATCCTTAAACACCTTATACAAGTGACAACATATAAGTTGAAGGGTGAGAAAGAGTTAACGAGACTGAGACATAAAAAATAGCTGACAGACAAATGTATCTTTGCTTGAGGGTCTTGTATGTCGCAATGGTCATAGGTTAAGTGGGTTTCGGTAGGAACTGGTTGTAAAACTATGTCTTCAGATAAAATCAACCGTCAGCATCCCATGACCTATGAACTAGTTTAAACCAGATGTCATGCTGTGTGTCTTGACCCCCCCATATGTGTCACGTGACTCCTTTTGTTCCAGTTTGCATAAAAACTCAGCTCACGCAGCCAATAGATTGAGCATTCTTTGAAACGGCTATTTTGTCTTGTCTACATTTGAATGTTCCCGGGGCTCCGAGAGGTTTCACTGATCGTCCTAGGAATTGAGCAGAATTAACCCTTACAGCACTTGTGGCAGTGGTGGGATGCAGTGATCATCTGAGGTAAGTGAATTGTGTCTATTTTGTTGACGCTGTTCTTCTTGCCTCCTTGGCTCTGACAATACCGCATCCTTATATAGTGCAAAATTGTATAAAGGTTAACTGTAAACTGTTGTGCTTTTGGGAAGCACATTAAAGTAATAGTCTTTGGGAGACTGATTTGAAAATAGTAAAAATAGAGGCTCCTAAGGAAGGGGCCGGATGGACAATCAGGGGGACTCTACCAAACTTTTGCTTCTCTTTCTATTGCTGTATAGAGTATAAGAATAATTTTTAGAGCTTATATTGTACATTGCAAGAGGGTCTTGTAAGGTGAGACAACGACCCTCGGTAAGTTTGTATAAGTTGCTTGTAACCAAACTAAGAATGGATAACGGATGAAGTAAAGAATACCCCCCCCCCCCCCGGCGCCCCCCCCCCCCCCCCACCCCCCCCACCCCCCACGGACCCCCCCCCCCCCTCCTAATCCCAGGGAGATATGTAAAGACTATGTGGCTAGAGTATGTGGAACTGATTTTTTTTTGATAAATCCTTTCATTGACGATCTCGCCGGCTGGACTGAAAGTATGTGCAGTAGCTCACCCTTCCCGCACACAGGTGCAAATGACCAATTCCATATGGATATGGTCAGGGGATAATAACGTTTTTTCCATGGTACATAAGAGACCCCAAGTGGGACATGAAGTACATGAAGAAAGCAGGGGAAAACTGGCTAATTGTAGCTCCTCGCTGGTATGAACTTGAGGATAGGAAGGGGAATGGTAAAAAACGTTTTCCTTACCTTTTACTGCAGAACAACTGCACCTGGTAAAGGCTAAGGTGAAATGACCCCCCATACAATCTAATATTGACATTCCTGTATCTGACCTCTCACCTAATAACCCGTTCCTCCCAACAACAGCTAGTGCACCTCCACCTCCCCCACCACCTGCTTACACACCCCTGTATCCAAATAGTCGCCCTTGCTATAGGTAACCCAACACACCCGCCCGCAGCACCGCCACCACCACCCTTACCTCAACAACAGGTAATTATACAGGCACAGGCAAGTGGTGGCTCCAGAGACTCTGATGTAGAAAGCAAGGCAGACTCAGAAATAATTGTTAAAAAGATGTTTAAAACCCTTATGCAAAGAGTAGAAAATATCTCAGAACAAGTTACTGATTTACAACAGAAACAGAGTGGCCCAGGTAGTAGTCTAACCCCAGAGAGAAAGGGTGAAATTAGACAGAGAGACAGAGAGCAGCAAAGATTGCAGCAAAGTAAAAACAAACTAAAAGTAAACAGGGACTCCCCACCACTCAAACAGGCCAAGGGGAAGCCACCTCTTCGGCAGACACAATCCTTGATAGTGAGGAACAGGAGGAAGAGGGCGGGTTAGAAGAATCTGATACAGATGAGTCTGCACATGCTAAAACAAGTCTTGCCATGCCATATCTTATCATGGGAGACCAAATGATCTTGAAGCCATTAGATTTTGAGGAACTTACCACCATAATAAAAAGAGCCCCCAAACCCGCAAGTTAACCCCATGGCTTGCATGGCTTTCCTAAAAAGAGTGTGCAAGGGTAGGAATTACACGCAGGAAGATATGAAACTAATTATAGATGGTATCATGGTATATGACCAATCAAGTAACTGTGATTGGAACAATGTCGCCAGTGTACATGATATACAGCCAGCCGGTATGGCAGCTAGTGCCTACAATCTTAACTTAGAGACAGGTCGTACTACTATGTGCACCCAATTAGAGGTAGAAATGAAGACGGTTTTTAAAGAACGATCCTTCCTCCCCATGGCCAAGGCAAACAGAAACCAAAGGAAGAAATCATAGATTTTCTTAAAAGGTTAATAAAAGTGTGGAATGAATAAGCAGGTTTAGGAACAGAGGATACAATGGGATCCCTGTTTATCCAGACTATCATTTCTAGTTTGAGGAATGATGTAGGTCTGGTAGTGAAGTAATTAATCTCAGATTGGCCTGGATTGACGGTGAAACAGTTCCCTACGAAAATAATGGAGAAAGACACAGCAGGTTGTTTTGACTTTAAAGGGGTCACCACAATGCATTACCAAGAAAGTTTACAGCACTGTAACCCCTCGGATGCTAGACCCCGGGACAACACAGGTGAATTTAGACAGTGGGGCCGTGGGGGGAGAGGTAGAAGCAGGGGCCAGGGATCACAAGGCGCTTTCAAAAATCGCCCTGGACCCCAAAGGCGGAACCACTGTTTTAATTGTGGACAGAAAGGACATTGGAAGAACCAATGTCCTTACCCCCCCCAATCAGGGAACGCAACCTCCCCCAGCCCAACCTGCCATTCAGCCCGCCCCCACAACACAGCAAACATCACATGTCAGATACCCCCTAGCCTGGAACCAACAACAACATTATCAAGCGTAGGGATGCCCAGAAGGTGGTGTCCCGGCATTCCCACTTCTCCTCACCGACAATCATACTGAATCCCCTATTATCCCTTTGGAGGTAAAGGGGAAGATTCTACCTTATATTCTAGATACAGGTGTGGCAAAATCTACTATATCTGAGGAAATGTATAGAGGTGAGAGAACGGATGCTGAACCTTCTATGGGAATTAATGGGATACCAACCAAAACTTACAAAACGCCACCACTCCCCATTACTGACTTTGTCACTGGAACTGTACTCTTGCATCATTCATTCAGGATAATACCTTCATGTCCGGTAAATCTTTTAGGAAGAGATTTAATAGGAGTCTTAGAAATGTAAATGTTCTTAATTCGAAGAGGGGGAGTAGCCATAGAATCACCACTGTTCCTTCAAACTGAAGTCCCTCCCCCATTTCCACAGGACCACCCCCTCTAAAGACAGCCTTGATATAGGATATATTTCATGCACCCCTTACAAGGCCAGACTAAAACAAGGAGTATCCCCAGTTTACAACAAGCAGTACCATCTTTTCAAACATATCATTGACCAATTCCTGAAACAAGGAACTTTAAGACCCATCATATCGCCTTATAACACTCCCATAAACCCTGTCAAAAACAGTGATGGATCATACAGGTTTATGCGGGATCTCTGAGCCATACATAACCTTGTGATTCCAATTTTCCCTATTGTACCTGATGTGCCATCTCTCATTACCTCTATACCTGCCTCGGCAGTGTATTTTTCAGTTATTGATTTAAGTAATGCTTTTTTTCTCTATCCCTGTTTATGAAGAGACACAACTACTACTAGCTTTCTATAGAGGGCGCCAGATAACCTGGAATAAATTGCTCCAAGGATATATAGACTCACCTGCAGTCTACTCAATAGCTCCCCAGGCCACCTTACAGTCTTGGGCACCTAGCCATGGTTCTGTCCTTCCTCAGTACGTCGATTTACTGTTGTGTAGTCACTCCCAGGAAGCCTGTCAGAAAGATTCTGTTTTACTGTTAGAACACTTAGCACAGACAGGTCACAAAGTGTCTAAGAAAAATCTGCAATGGTATCAGGAAACTGTTGAATGTCTTGGTTTTACACGGTCCCATGGTGAAAGGAGAATCAGTCGCTCTAGTGGGTCTGCCCCACCCACATACCAAGAAGAAAGTGTTATCCTTCTTCAGTATGATTCGTTACTGCCGCCAATGGATACCTGATTGCTCCTACTATGACAACTTGCTGAGACAAGCTGCTCAAACTGACTGTCCTGACCTTGTGAAATAAAGTGATGAAATGATTTCTTTTGTGTATCGTAAAACTGCAATGGTAACGGCTCCTGGTTTGGGATTACCTGCTTATTGTAAAGTGTTTCTTTTGTTTTCAAGGGACAACTTCAAAACCATGGCTGGGGTCCTTGCACAAGAGCATGGAGGAAAGCTGAGACCTGTAGCCTTTTTTTCTAGAGTAGTCCCAGTTCCAATACAAGGCATGCCGGCGTGTCTGAGGGCTTTGGCCTCTTGTGCCATGGCTGTAGAAATGGCTACATCATTTACATTAGGCCACCCTACAGAACTACACACCACACACCAGATTGTGTATCTGCTAAAAAATCTTAATACCCAACACATGTCTGCACAATGACTAAGTGGGTATGAAGTCACCCTTATGAGTAACCCCTCCCTGCAGATAAGGTACAGTGGCCCCACGGCAGGTCCTGCCCCTATCTTGAATGCCCTGTTTGAATAAAAGGGGAAACAGATGAATTAGTCCCCGGCCATGATTGTATAGACATTGTACATCAGGACACATAACCTCAAGCTGATCTACTTTCAAGTCCCATAGAAAGAGCACGCACTGTGTTTGTGGATGGGTCTTGCTCTCGCCCCGATGATCACACCTATTATGCAGGTTATGCAGTGGTAAAACTACCTGACAGTGATAGAGGCACAGCCCATCCCTTATCAATCAGCTCAAGCAGCAAAGCTTATTGCTCTAGAGCATGTCAGCTTTTTACAGGACAAGAGGTAAACATTTACACAGACTCTAAATATGCTTTCGGAGTCGAACACGAATTCAGAGTAATTTGGCAGGGGCGTGGCTACATTACTGCCAATGGAAAATCCTTCTCCCATTCTTCCCTAGTCACCAACCTCCTTGATGCTATTACACTACCTAATAAGATAGCAATCATTCCCTGCAAATCACACACATACAATAATGATGACGTTTCCAAAGGTAATGCATTAGCGGACTCCACTGCCAAACAAGCTGCTTTGACGGCTCCAGCTTTTATCCAAATGCCCCCCCTTACACCCCCAACTTTGCCCTGGGAACAGCTTTTACAGGACCCACAGGCTATGGCTTCACCAGAAGATCTGGGCTATTGGAATAAGCAGGGTCTGACAATGAGTCCTGAGACTGGACTCATTGCCAAAGAGGGGAAACCGGGCATACCAAAAGCAAGTGCACCTCTTATTTATCTCACAGTACCATGGCATAGGACATAAAGGATGGAAAGCTACAGCTCAAATGTTAACACAAGACTTCCACATTATACATTTATTACCCCTATGTAAATCTTTTGTGTCCAGAAATAACCCAAACACACCAAACAAGCCCAAACATGAGCATTTGCAGTATCCTACATCACCTTTTACACATCTACAAATTAATTTCACTTATATGCCAAAATTGGGCAAAATACAGGAATATCTGTTAGTGATAGTGGACACGTTCTCCAGGTGGGTAGAAGTTTTTGTATGTACCCGGAAAAATTCAAGGACAGTTGTAAAAATCCTGGCACACGAAATAATACCCAGGTGGGGATGTCCATTGCAAATAAATTCAGCCTTTGTCTCCAAGGTATGTGAGAAGCTATCAAACAAAAAGTGTAGCGCTGTGAACTAAGTGACAAAATAATTAAACAACACCTGAACTGTGTAGAAAAATTAACCCTGAACAAAAAATAAACAGTGGTAAATAAACCAGTGAATGGTAAACTAAAACAATCCACAGAGGTATTATCATGAAATGGCCAATCAAGGTGGGATTGATAAGTCTCTTCACTCACTGAGGTATGGGCTAAAGTGAGGGATTGACGGTCAAAGTAACCAAGATGAATCAGCAAACACAAGAGATATTCAGATGGAAAGAATAGGTACTCTTACCGATATTGTTGGACGCATATACCATACGGCAGTGCGTCTATAAGGCTTAAACGGATGACTTCCAAGAGTGGCAGCCTGGATGGTCACACAGCGGCTTGAAATCCCGACTCCTCTCGGACGTGGATGGGAGTACTTGAGATGAAACCAAGATGACGGTTCCCGAACTTGTCAGCAGGTTAAAGCCGGCACAAATTCAGACCCAAAGGCTGGTCTGATGGTGATAGGCAAAACTCAAACATGGAAGGAAAAAGAAAAATGGATGCTCCTCATGGTGCAGATTAACCACGGTTGGTTTATTGGAGATAAAAAATATCGTACAGACATGTAGGATATATGTAAAAGTGATCACAAAAAGTATAACAAGCAATGTGGGAAGCTAGGAACGCTGGCCCTACGCCTTTTCGACTGAATAGTCTTCCACTGGGGCATATCCTGGGGCATAAAACTCAGCTCACGCTGCCAATAAACTGAGCATTCTTTGAAATGGCTATTTTGTCTTGTCTTCATTTGAATGTTCCCGGGGCTCCGAGAGGTTTCACTGATCGTCCTAGGAATTGAGCAGAATAAACCCTTACATAAGTGAGTTCAGTAAATGAATAAACAAAGTCCAAAGAAGTGAAAAAAGGATAGTGATATTCCCAAAAATGTCTCCAAGAGAGGTAGAATGACACGTGCATAGAGAGAAGCGACTCCCCAAATCATCCAATGGAAAAGAAAATCTGTGAGGGTGTCTGCTTACCAAAAGAAGTTGCCCTCCAAATGAATAGAAAACCAAATGTCGCCTGAGGGAGTGTCTCCCAACACCATCCACATAGATAATGGCAGTCTCAGGTCTTTCCTCTCCACGGTTTCGCTCACAATATCAGGGGGTGTATAAAATATAGATACTCATAGTGTAGTACTTAATAACACAGTTTTATTAAAAAGCATAAAGTACATGTTATACTTACCTGTTCTGTTGCAGTGGATTTGCACAGAGCAGCCCATATCCTCCTCTTCTCGGGTTCCTCTTCTGTGCTCTTTGCCTCTCCCTCCTGTTGAGTGACCCCACAGCAAGCAGCTTGCTATGGGGGCACCCGAGCTGAGTCACAGCTCCATGTGTGCATTCAAACGCAGACCTGTTGCCCAGCCCCGCCCCACCCCGCCCCCTCTCTCTCCTGATTGGCTGGCTGATTTTTATTGACAGCAGCAGGATCCAATGGCACTGCTGCTGTGCCAGCTAATCAGGAGGGAGAGTCTGGGACGGCCAAGCATTAGAATGCATTAAGATAAAAAAAAAAACTTTGACTTTACAGCTCCTTTAAAAACAAGTGTCTCTGTATATAGAAGCTGCAGCAAGGAACAAAACATTGGCAATACAGCAATTCTGGCCGGCGGCAGCTGTGTGTAGTGACATCACACTATGAGTATCTATATTTTATACTCCCCCTGATATCGTGAGTGGAACCGTGGAGGGGAGGGATCTTAGACTGCCATTATCTATGTGGATGGTGTTGGGAGACACTCCCTGAGGCGCTATTTGGCTTTCCATTCATTTGGAGGCCAACGTCTTTTGGTAAGCAGCCACCCTCAACGATTGCCTTTTCCACTGGATGATTTGGGGAGTTGCTTCTCTCTATGAACGTGTCCTTCAAGTTCTACCTCTCTTGGAGACATTTTTGGAAATATCAGCATGCCATTTTTACTTCTATGGACTTTGTTTATTCATTTACTGAACTCACTTATATGTCACTTGTATAAGGTCTTTAAGGATTTCACCTAAAAAATACTTTTGGGCTTAATAATACATGTTCACAATTTTTGCTGCACTTTTTTGATAAGCGCTGCACTTTTATTTGAGAATATATTGTTGAGGTTATTATCTACTGCCAGCAGCTGTCACTTTTATATATATATTTTGTCTAGCGTGGAATTTTGCACAGTTTTCTAATAGCTGATTTTGGAGTGTTGAGGAACAGCCTCCATCCTCATAAGTGGAAAGATGTTCCAATAAATGTCAGTGGATTATCTGTGTAGCATGTTCTTTGTGTGCATGTATGGTATGGCAATAACCTGCAATACTACGTGTTCATTAAATTACATGATATGTGAAAAAATATTTTATTCAGGGGTGCTGTAACATGTGATATATTTATATAGTTTTTACTATATTAACACTGGTTGTGAGTTTGCCAAAGTGTGACTTCAAATTCCAAGAAACTTTTGCTAGCTAGTAAAGGCTTTTAAGCATCTTGTATGGTTCACTCAATGTGTGATAGGTTAATATAACTTCCAACATGACAAGCTGCAATAATTAAAAGTGTTTCTTATCCTTTATTTATTTCAGTTTTTCTTGTGTAAAGAGCTAGTAATTATGTTTGCAATTGCATTACTACTTAAACTCTGGAGACATCCCTTCTTTTCACAGAGAAGAATTTTATTGTCATGGGTAACAGGGGACTGCTGGCCATATCTAGGAGTTTGGGGAATTCTTTGAGTGAAGGAACTTGTTGAAAGGAGCAACGTAGAAATCCAGAGCAGGAACAGTAGTCTGATTATTGTGCATAAAGGAGAACTAGCATAAGGTCAGACAAACTGTAGAAAACCACATTAGCAGCTGGTGGTAAATTGTTGTCATCTGAGTGCAGAGACTGGAAACACCTGGTCTTTACCAAAGCAGTTGCAGGGTACAGATGGACTTGCGCAGCAGGAAAACCCCCATTATACAATCTATTAGATAGCCTAGCTGGACAACTGCAAACATACGACAATAATAGACAATACTGTACACAGTAGACAGACAGGAGTCGATGGAATCAAAAACCAGGAGAAACAAGAAGCATACACACTGGATCAGAAGCAAAGCCAGTATACGTCAGATAACAGGATCAGAAAAAATCCAGTACAGTCATATCAGGTTAAAAAGAACAGAATGGCCTGACTCACTCCCAGAGTCATTGCTGCTGTATAGTTTACCAGCTTCCCTTTTCCTTTTATTTCCCTCTACCTGTTTATCATGTTTTCCTGTATGGATAAAAACTTGCATAGCAATATTAGGTCACCTTATCCTGTTCAGTTCAAGTATTGTATTCATTTAATATTCTACATATATCTCTTAGCTATGTACCAGTTGGACTGCTGAATTTAAAAATACTTATAAAAAGGCAGAAGGGCCTAGTTTTAATGCAGGAACAGGCGAAAGCTGAAGGGCAACAGTCAGTAAAGACTATTATAGGCAAATACACACATACACGGCAGAGCACTTGAATAGCCACAAGCAGAACAGATTAGAAGCTAGCACTGGCAGGGGAAACACCATAAACTTGAGATATAAAAGACACTGTCTGCATCTTTACAAAGTGGCAGACCATCTGTCTGGCACAATACATATGATACTACATGATAATCATATAATTACAAATATATATAAATATAAAATATTGCATATGGGTACTCTGCTTTCTCCCACACTCCAAAGACATGCTGGTAGGTTAATTGGCTCTTGTCAAACTTGGCTCCAGTATGTGTATGTATTAATGGCAGTTAGGGACTTTAGATTGTAAGGGCCTTGAGGGCAGGAACTGATGTGAATGTCCAATATACTATATATTTAAAGTGCTGCGTAAATTGACAGCACAATATAAGTACCTGTAATAAATAAATAAATGTGATTATCATGTACTGAAAAAATAAATAAAGTGAGTGCTAAATAGAAAAATTAAATTAAATAACTGCACTGTGATGATTATAAACACGAGTTACATAAACATAAAAAAACATAAAAAAGTCCTTCTGCGGCAAACAAAAAAGTCCAAAGTTCCCACTCAGTAAGTTCAAAAGAAGGCTTACCAGAATTTGTGGCTACAAAATTAGGTGCAGCAAACACGCTTTGATAATGCCACTCTTGTGGAGTATGATGAATCCTCTCCTTTTATCCTTATCTCTGGAACTCCAGATAGGCCGGAAAAAGAAAGAAAACGAATATGGTGTAATATTGTTACCACTTGATAAATTACACCCAGGTGAGTAAGACTCTATGCAAAAATTATAATTGCAACTGCCGATCACCAGCCTCCACTAGCTTTCACCCCAATGCAGTGTGCACTCACAGAATAAAAGATCATAAGAAGCATCAAAGGTGAAGATAGGGATGTCTACAGGTTTCATTACAAGGATTTCATATTATCTCACTTCATAGGGTAGAGTGCCAATTATATGTCCCAAAATACCAAAGGCCATAAACAAAAGATTTGCCTCATAGTGAACTATTTTTTAAAAGGACATACAATGAACAGGTAAAATTGCATAAAAACAATATATCATGCCGTTAGACTCACATATAACACCGCCACACGAAGTTCCAGAGATAAGGATAAAAGGAGAGGATTCATCATACTCCACATGAGTGGCATTATCAAAGCGTGTTTGCTGCACTTAATTGTGTACCCACAAATTCTGGTAAGCCTTCATTCCCTATGGTGGTTGGGCACCTTTTTTTGCACTTACTGAGAGGGAACATTGGACTTTTTGTTTAACACAGAAGAACTTTTTTATGATTATCCTGTAGTCTTCTGTTCAGCCAGAAAGAGGTGCTCTACTCTCCTTTTCACGCCATAATTGTCATCAATCGCCAGTAATACCTTCATGCCCTGTCTGTCAGCTTACCTCTGGTCTGTGTATCAGCCTTGGGCCTGCACTCTCACACCTGCATGGGTAAGTAATCTTCCCTCAGCGTGGCTCCACCCTAGCCTCTACAGTATACACTATTTAACACTGTGCTGTCCAAGCCTGCCTTGCCTGAGCAATATTGTGTGTTTGGTTTCCTGTCTCCTGCTTGCCGTGTGCTCTACGTCTATTTCTGTTACCAATCTTGGCTTGTTCTTTGACTATCCCTGCCTGCTTGTTACCCTGACCTTTGGCGTGTTCTCTGTCTATCCTTGTCTGCTAGTTGCCCCGACCTTTGGCTTATCTCCTGACTATCCCTTGTTGTCCTGGGCTTCTGCTTCCTCTCTATCCTCATTTAGCCTACCATGAGCGTGAGCTGGGAGACCCTGGGGGCCACGACCTGGAGCCAGTTGCAGCGCAGTCCATCCTCACCTCTAGAGGCTCTGGTGAACACCTGCTGGCTCTTAGACTCCATGCCCTGGGGAATCTTATGCTCTAGCTCCCAGTGGGATCTGTGTTGGTGCTCCAGTGGACCTGCTTTCCTGAACCACCCAGAGTTCCATCTGCAGCAGTCAGCCTTAGCGGTGAACTCCTGACCCCAATGGTGTGCATCTGTCACCTGGCCTCAGGTGACCTGACAATTAGCATGATTACGTGGCAGCTGCAACTAGAATGAGCTATCACAACAGTGGCTCATCCCTTTTGAGTCTGTTGAGGTTTCTATCTTACATGCTTTTGCAGAAGTCAGAACAAAAAGTGATGATACATTTCTCCAAAGATGGCACAGACAAAACCACATTCATTATAGAGTGAATATAGTAGTATAGTGGCTGCTGCATCAGGATTACAGTGCCAAGCTGACCAGGACTCTCATTAAACAGGGACATGGCTGTCAGTTCTGCAAGAGTGATTTCACACCTCCCTCCTTTTCTTCTCATAGACATGACACAGGAGAGACAGCCTACCAGTGGCGGCTGGTGCTCAAAATTTTTTGGGGGGGCGCAAATAAAATTCTGAAAAAAAGCCCAAAAATTCTCAAATGCAGCCACTGTACCAAACGCAGCCACTGTGCCCATTAAAACGCAGCCACTGTGCCCATTAAAACGCAGCCACTGTGCCCATCAAAACGCAGCCACTGTGCCCATCAAAACGCAGCCACTGTGCCCATGAAAACGCAGCCACTTTGCCCATGAAAACGCAGCCACTTTGCCCATGAAAACGCAGCCACTTTGCCCATGAAAACGCAGCCACTTTGCCCATCAAAACACAGCCACTTTGCCCATCAAAACACAGCCACTTTGCCCTTCAAAACACAGCCACTTTGCCATCAAAACAGTCCATGCAAAGAAGGCTTCTGCAAAGAAGCTGCCACTGTGCCCCCCCGCCCTGCACTTACCTTGTCTTGGGTGACGGCGGCATTGTGTCCTCCATTTCCTCTCCTGCCTGCTCCTCCTCTCATCCTCTCATCCTCTGCTATGATTGGATGCCTGATAGGCGCCCAATCACAGCGCCTGTCGTTTCAGCCAATCAGGGCACAGGTAACACAGACCTGTGCTCCTGATTGACTAAGGGGCAGTACAATGTTAGCAAACCGAATTCCTTCGGTTTGCTAACTTCAGTGCTGAGTGACAAGGAACGCACACCGTTGCGCCCGCTTGTCACCTTTTTGGACGCCTATTAGCGCCTACGGCGCTAATCAGGTGTTTCCAAAAAACACCCCCACCACTGTAATTCAGGTGCCCGGTGACCGAAAAGGGGCCGGACACCTGAATAGGGGGTGTCAGCAGCGACCATAGATAGATTCATGCAATGCATGAATCTATCTATGGTATATAGAGAGTGAGAGGAGAGGGGGGCAGCGCTCCTGCGCCCTTTATGGATGCACTGCCCCTGCAGCCTACTCTGCCTAATCCCCTAATTATTCATTAGCAGAATGAACTCCCAATCAAGGGAAGACTGTAGGAGGAGAAAGGAACTGTGAGATATGAAGTCCCAGCACAAAGCAGCAAATCCCAGGCTACACTGCAGAGAGTCAAGAGAAATGTGGGAGAGACTATAAAAGTACAAGGCGGACTTGGCCCATGACTAGGACTGGATCCCCTCATGTGGACACCATCCCGTCACTGTGAGAGGGGGATTGCGGCCTACCACGCGGTGAACCATGTTCCAACCCGGATGAGAGGGGCCTGGCTCTGTTTGCTGTTCATCTGACATTCATCTAGAACCACTCTGGTCACCTGCCAACCTGTGTACTGAGCTTCACATTGGGGGATTGATACGGCGGATCCACTGTATGAGTGTTGCTACATGAGCTACTGTCCAGAAGGCATCGAATCGGCCTGGTTGTTGGTGAGAGGGAAGTCGCCCACCTTTACAAATCCTTTTTTACGGTTTCACTGGGAAACTTTGCACAGACATCTCTACCTTAGGAACACTTTACTTAACCTACTTTGAACACTGTGCAGAGATACCTTTAGCGTTCCTCATTTCAAGAAACCTATTGCTTGCTACTATGCCTTATTGGATAAAAGTTAATGAGCTCCTCCATGCCGGAAAAGACCATCGGGTCTTCATTGGGGACATTACTGTCATTGCTGCTATAAGGACCCTTATACCATTACCTTTAAGTCATACCTCTCATTAGAGTTAACAGTAAATAGTTTGACCTGGGGTTCCCCTTTAGTATTGGTAATATCTACAAGCAATCAACAGTTTTGAAGAAGGTATTTCCGCATTATCTGTCACTGACTGTATTGATGCTGTCTATTTGCATATTTGTTTGAGCACTATAAAAATCACTTCAACCACTTTGATGCCTTCTAGACAGTAGCTCATGTAGTGACACTCGTACACTGGGTCCGCTGTATCACTCTCCCACAGGTTGGACCAATACCATTTTGAGTTCTTGCTGCCTAAGTAATTGAAAAAAAACATTAATACTTGAACTGTGTCGGTCTGTCCTTACTGTGGTATGAGATTGCAGGCCACACCCATCCCACCACGCTTTTCCCCAGACACAACCAAACAGCAAACAGAACTTGGCAAAAAAACTGGCCGCAGCACTTTATTGTTTTTTTATTACATTAATATCCTTTAATACTCTTTTATTATCAACAAAATGACAGCATAAATTAAAAAAAAAAAACATCAGTTCTTTCTGCTCGGTTTTTAGAACTCGAGCAGCAGTACCACACATTTTACATAGAAAATAACCAGCCCCCCCTAGAATACCAGGGTGACCCAACTACATAATAGTGCTTGCGACTGGGGCAGGAGGGAGGGAGCTTTTTTCTTCCTGTCTTGACCACTGGGAAAGAGAGCAAGCACCAATCCCACTGTCCTTAAATAGCCTCTCCCGATCTTCCAGAAAATTCCCGGGATTCTTATTGGTTCCCACTGGAAAATGTATTCTTTTTTTTTTTTTTTTATTGAAAGCAGCAAGGACACATTACATAATAGACATTGGCAATACAACAGTGCACAGCATATATTCGGCAGAATAGGTTCCGACAAGGTGGAGTAAGATGCAGTTATATGACATTGTTACATATTGCACTAAGGTACAGACACCAGATACATGAATGCAGAAATTAGCTATTTCTGGTACTTAGGTGTGCTGTATGTTGGATATTCGATTCTGATTTTTCGCAGGGGGGAGAGACAAGCGCTCAACATAGGTTTTACTCTGGCAGCTCATTACAGGTGGCGGCATTGCCCAGCCAAGTATCCCATATTTTCCCATACTTGGCTTTGCATCCTCTCTGAGCATATATCTCCTTGTAGGGGAGAACCTTATTAATTGCAGATATCCACTCTTGCAGTGTTGGCGGTAGAGCCTGAAGCCATCTTCTTGCTATAAGTAATCTAGCCATGTAGAGTGATTCTTGGAGGAATATTTTATGGAATTTGTCCGAGTCTGGGAATATTCCCAGCAAGCATTGCTTGGGGCATAGCGTCAGGGGCGAGCCCATCTCATTGTGAATGAACTTTACAATGTGGGTCCAATAGTCCCGTATCACTGGACACAACCATAAAATATGAAAGAAGGTGCTATTTGGGCTATTGCACCTGGGACAGAGGGGGCTGTAGTTTGGTTTGTATTTCGCTAACCGGATAGGTGTCAGGTACGTTCTGTGTAGGATATATAGTTGCGTAAGGCGGTCAGATAACTTGGTTGAGACCTTTTTGCAGGTACCTAGTGCATCCTCCCATTCGTTGTCCCCCAGCTCCCCCACGCCCCCCGACCATTTCTCACTTAACTTGTATGCCAGGGTCACTGCCCGAGGTCTGCGGAGTCAATTGTATAGTGTTGAAGTTAGCTTTTGGTGGTCTTGTCCTGTAAGAATGCAAATAATGTCTAAACTTTCTATGTTGGGGGAGGTCCCGCGAAATTGGGTCTGTAGAGCATGGCGGAGCTGGAGGTAACGAAAGTGCATAGAGTTGGGGAGGTCGAAGCCTTCTTTGAGTTGCTGGAACAATTTCAATAAGTCCCCCTGGCACACGTCAGACAAGTACCTCACTCCCCGAATGAGCCATATAGTATGGGCAGGTAAATTCTGCAGTTCCCTCAGGCCTGGGTTATTCCATAGGGGTGTGTAAAAGTGTGTGAGTGGGAGGTTAAGCCTGTGTCTCACCACCTCCCAAACCCTGCAATGATGGTACAGTAGCCCTTTCCTATCCCACAACATCCCCCTATCAGCGTGATCTCTAAGGATAATTTGAAAGGGGTGGGCAATTCCTTGGGCATAGGGGGAGCATATTAATGCCAGGTATCGATCTTTGTCATGTTTGTCCAGGTGAAAGAAGTGTGAGAGTTGTGCTGCTAAGTAGTAGAAATTAAAAAGCTCAGTTGGGTTTTTCAGTGATTGCCATAATTTATGACGGTTGGTTACCCAGATGAAGGAGTTGAGGAGGGCTTCAATATATTTAAATAGTCTGAGTGGTAAGTAGATAGGGGCATGCCATAGAACATATAAAAAGCCAGGGAGAAGGATCATTTTAATTAAATTAATCTGCCCCATCACCCCTAAAGGTAGTTTGGCCCACTTCTGAGTTTTTGTTTTCAGATTTGCTATCAGGGGTTCTATATTTAACCTGACAAAGTCCTCTGGTGAGTGGGTAATTGTGATACCTAGATATTTCATAGAGCTAACTCTGAGGAGTGGGGAGGAAGCCTGTAATGCTGTAGGGGCCCGGAAAACATATTCTTAAAGGGGACAGCATCCTTAGGTACCCAAATAACTAACTGCAACAAAACCTGTAATTATTAATTACATAGAGAAGGGGCGGCCACAATCTCAAGAAAGTGGGCCCATATTGTGCCCCCTTTTTACATGAGATTGCAGACCACAACCATCCCACCACATTTTTTCCCCCCTGATACAACCAAATTAAATAAACAAAAAGCAAACAGAACTTGGCAAAAAAAATGGCCGCGGCACTTAATATCCTTCAATACTCTTTATTATCAACCAAATTACATAATACATTCAAATAAATATCAATTCATTCTGATCAGTTTTTAGAACTCGAGCAGCAGTACCACACATTTCACATAGAAAATAACCAATCCCCACAAGCTGGACTTGAAATCTCAAGGCCGGCCCCACCCCCACCGCCGCGGCCATCTCAATACTGTTTTGAAGGCCTAAATTGAAAAAATCCACACCCACATCTGGAAGGTGGACCCCATCTCGCCTGTATAAACCTGGTACACCACCTTCCAGATCCACGTGCCTATAAGATAGCCCACCAATCATGGGCACAAACTTTTCCAGAGTTCTATTAATTATTTTCTGCATCTTCTCCATGAGACTTCTCTGAGTCGAGGACAGCCAAGCGAGATAAGGGACCAGCTCGGAAAAGACAATCATTGTACCTGGGAAAGTGACTGAAAAAACGATGAAGGGCTCGTTTTATCATAAACAATAAATCAAGTGTCCTAATATTCCCAACTCGTTACCCCCTTGGTGAACCACTAAGATAGTAGGTGGGGGCCAAAATTGATATAACATAAAATAAAACTGACACCACTGAAGGCCTCTTACACCTTTCCAATAAAGTTGAAAGGATTCCGGCTGCAGGGAAAAATTCCTAGTATAACTTATCTGGGCTGCTCTCCTACGCGTCCAATATATAAACAAATGACCCAGAATCCACACTGTGCGCTGTAAACCTGAAGAATTCAAACAAAAATGATAGGCCTGATATACAATTTAAAACACTTAGATTTCCACCTCCCCATCTCCATAATGGCCTATTCCTGCCAACCCCTCCGGGCCGCTTCTGAAGCTGCGCCAATTCTAAAGGAGTGGGAGGAAAGGTTGCCCAAGTCCATGTGTTCCAGGCATTTCCGCAAAACCACGTCAAACTGGTACTTGGTAAGTGGAGTGAATGAGTAAATGTCCCGCCCAGGAGGGTCTAACCCCCAGTAATTGCTGAACAGCCAACCGGGCATACTAACCCGTTTGCATGTGCCTGCAACGATATTCACCTACCTCTCCCATATTAGTCTGTTTTAGAATTTCACAGAAAATTATACACCCTTAAGTGGTCAATAACCACTTGACTATGAAAAGTTCCCAAACTATCCAGCTTACTACTTGGCACTAACTCTGAGATTCAGAAAGCCCCAAAAAATGCCAGCACAAATGCGGTTCTAAAAAGCAACACCTCGTAAGGTGAAAAACAAAACAACTTTTGCCACCTCACAGAGGCCACTAAGGATGTCAAGGGAGGTGGCCTTCTGCTATCTGCTACAAAAGGCATCCTCTTGTGACCCTTAAGTGCATGTTTCACAGAAAAATAAGAGGTACAAGGAGGTAGTCCTCTTAACCTGAAGAAAAAGGAGATGCCAGCTAATGTTCTCATGACATAACTGCTCGAAAAATGCTGCTGGACCAATATGGAAATAGGAACCAAAGTCAAAATAGCTCCTTCCGCTGAAACAGCAAACTTGAAACTGTTCCCACTCGTAAAGGACAACCACAACCTCCAAGCCACTGCATAACTTGACCAGGCCCTGGGGGCTACCGATCCCCTGATGGCTTCCGTCACCACGATCATATCACCTTCCACAGAGAGACCCTCCTTGTCTGCCACTGGAAGTAGCTGAACCGGTCCATCTGCAACCGAGATAATGCATTGACTATGTTGTTCAGAATCCCTGGAGTATATTTGGCTTTAAGCCAAATGTTAAATTTTAAACACAAAAACACAATCTGTCTTAATATCTTGATAACCAACAACGAACCTGATGAGAGACAATTCACCACAAACATGACTCCTCTATTGTCAGTCACCACCAAGATACGCCTATTCGCAAACTCAGCACCCCACAAATCTAAAGCAACTAAAATAGGGAACAACTCTAAAAGTACCACGTTCTTTGTGGCCTGACTGCTAATCCATGATTCAGGCCATGCCGCACAACATCAATGGGTTTTCCATACAGGACCAAAACCTTTGGATCCAGCCGCATCAGTGAAAAAACTAAAATCTGGGGCAAAAACAAAATCCATCTGAAAGAAGGATCTCCCATTGTAAATTTCTAGGATCTTATCCCAAACCAATAAATCCTCCTTGAGAGCACTGGTCAGTCTAATATAAGCAAAAGGTGAGTCGCCAGGAAAAAAATCCGACCCACTGGAATAATCCTGCAAGCAAGTGCCAGGACACCTAGGAGAGATTGCATCTCTTTCAAAAGTATTTTTCTCTTTTTCGCAATACCAGTGCCAACAAAGATTTTTCACCAGCTTTGCCTCCAGCAAGCAAAATTCCATACTGCAGGTATCAATTTGGATGCCTGAAAATTCCAATGACGTGTTAGGCAAACACGTTTTTTCCTCAGCCAGTGGAATACTAAACTCCCGGTTCATGCCACGAAAGGCTTGCAATCAAAACAAAGAGTATCTCCTGGTGGTCCTATAAACAAGAAATCGTCCAGATAGTGAACCACACTGTCTCAACCTAAATGACAACAAAGAACCCAGTGAAGGAAGGTGGAAAATGCCTTGAAATACAAGCAGGACAAAAAGCATCCCATAGGGATAACAATTGTCAAAATAAAAACCAAATGACTTGAACGCTGCTTAGTAAATAGGCAGTAGTTGAAAAGCCGATTTTTATATCGGTTTTCGCCAATAACGCCCCAGTACCAAAAGACCTAATTTTGATGATTGCCTCCTCAAAAGTCACTATTCAAAGACCCTCCCTTTGGGAAAGACAAATGATGAATGATGCGAAAGGGTCCACGCTCCCTCTTAGGCACCACACCTAATGGAGAAATGCGAAAATTCCTAAATGGCGGACTTTCAAAAGGTCCCTCTACCCTTCCCTCTTCAACCTCTTTGAACACTTTCTCCCTCACCACCTGGGTATAAACCCCAACTGATTTTAAAATACCCACTACTGAACAACCTTCTCCTGAAAAGGAGGGCAACAGGAAACCATTGGTAAAACCGTCAATGAGAAAACATGCCTTCTCTTTGTTTGGGTACCTGACCAGCCACGGGTGCATTTTTTTCCAGCCTCAATGGAGTACAGGCTTTTTTGAAAAATATCCTTCATCCCCTGACTGGTTCCCGCATTCACATTCTTCCTGAAACACTTCGCCACCGGGTGCGGACCAGCTCAATAGGAACATTCATGCCTGTACCTACACGTGGCATTCCAACGACATTGGCTTTCATTAAAGGCAAAACAACAGCCTTTTGTATACGTCGGGTTCAACGGATTAACCGTGGTTTGCTTAGTCACGACTTGCTTCTGTGGTAAAATCAAATTAAGTCACAACCCGACATCTTTCATCCCCCATTTAAGTGACGAGTGGATGGACAATTTTTGCCTAAACGACTCATCGTAATAGTACCAAGCTAACCCACCAACATTTTTATAGGCTTCCAAAATGTGGTCCAAGTGCTGGAATAATCCCCCACACAGTTCCGGGTGCTTTTCCGCCATTACTCCACAATAAACGCAATATGCCTGCAGCCAATTGTGGAAATACCTGGGTATCGGCCTGTGCCTATCCTCATCACTCTTATCCTCCCCCCTCCTATCTGACTTTGAAATCCTTGTGAAAAGGAAAGAGTCAGAGTATATTTATAAATTTTCCTTTCCATATTTTCTCCTTTACTGACGAGCTTAAACGATAGCCAAGGGGGGAAATCTCACAAGACATGGCATCCTTCATACAAACTTCAGGTATATTATACCTAACAGGCGTAGCTGTCTGCAATGTCTCAGGACTTGTTAACTCCTTTTGACTTCCCGCTGACAAACCATCCCCTGGCACATGCTGAGAAAACATATTAACAGGTCGAAATACAGACACAGCAGCAGCTGAAGGGTTAACTGTATAGATAGGAGCTGGAGTTACAATGTTAACAGGACCATTAGGTGACACAGGAGACAATGATTTTATCAGGGAGATAGGGGAATCCACTAAAGCAGACAACATAATTAAATTATTTGACTCACCAGCTGGAGACTTCGCTGTCTCCTGCGGTACTTCCCCCTCCAGAAGCACTCTCCTTTCTGGGACTTGTGGTGCCTGCCCGGCTAGCAACACCTGCGGCACTTCAGCCTCTTGCTGATCGGGAACCTGTGAGATGGGCGTCAGCCCCCATTTGATCTATGCACGCAGGTTGTCTCGCCCTTCCTCTCCATTCCCCTCCCCTCCCCTCTGTTTTCTCACCGCTGGTGACAGTGAATACGACCTCCTCTTCTTTCTGATTCGGCCACTCCGCCCCACCATGCCTCTTCCTTATTCCACTCCTCTTGCTGGCGTCACGCTGTCTTCCATGGCCTGTTGGCTCCTTCCGGTATCTTCCATGGCCCGACATGTTTCACCATCTGGACTTATTCATGGGATTGAAGTCGAGATGATGAAACATGTCGGGCGTGTCTGTACGGCAACCATCTGTGACGCATGACGTTGTACCGGATGTGATGTATCGATACTGACGAGTGAGCAAGTGAGGGTGAGGTATAGAGGCTGCATCGTGGGTCCACCGTGACCACAATGCACTGCTACAGTGTGCTGACAGGAGTTTGCCTTTGATGCTTTTTTGTGATTTTATCAATGTGAGTTAAATGGTTGGAGATTTTGTTTTTCAATAAATGGTTTTACGTTATTACACTATTGGAAGCATTTTGTTTATTAACATATGGAGCAATCCTCTTCTATTGTGCACGGTCGGGAATCGGAAGTACTGTTTACCCTGGTGGGATTAAAAGCGTTTTTGCTGAGCGTGAGAATGGGAGGCAATTCAATTCGGTGAGTACGTTTCTTAAGGGGAGCGGAATCACTGTCACAAACAGTGCGGTGAAAGGAAGCTTCTTCTTCTTTTAAGCCATAGATTTGGCACTGAATTAAGCACTTGGAGCTTATTATCTTTATGGACTTTATTTGAACACTTCTTTTCACTATATATGTAGCGCTGGCTCCTGACAAGCAGGCGCTACTATTGTTTTTCAAAAATTAAGTTGCCTGAAGCAACAGTTGGGCTTCAGGCTAATTTCTTTAAATTTCTGGTTTCAGTACCAGTCCAGCTGGATTGCACTGGGTTCTCCTTGACCGCAGGTGTCACTATCACTGCCGGCAAGATTAGAAATGCAGTCTAGCTGGATGCATTGGATGCCACTTATCTCTTGGAACCAGCCCAGTGGGAGTGTTTTCCTGCTTTGCATTGTGGGGGGTGGTGTTTAAGGTACTGACGCCATGTGGCAAGGGGAGTATTTTCTGTCTGTTTGGTTATGGTGGTCCTCCTGACCCAGCCCCATGGCCCTCATGGCCTGTGGTGTGGAACCATGCATCCTGTGTCTCGGGGCTCGCTGGCCCGAGGCAACGCAACTGCAGGGATAGGCTCGAGTGACTTTCGGAGCCTACTGATCCAAGGAAGGTCTGGTGCCGTCTCATGTAAAGGGAGAGGCCCAGCAACTGAAGAACCCCAGGGGGGGACTCTTTCAGGAGAAGGCCGTGCACAAGGCTGGCTTCTCTGGAGGAGCCTGGAGACTTAGTTAAAGTACGCAACCTGGATCAACACTCATACGGTATCGCCGGATCGGCTGAGAGAAACTGGTACCATATGTTAGTTCTTTAAAATTCATCCAAATCCCTCCATGACACTCAAGTGTAACTTACAAGTCTGTGGCAGAGACTTTTATCGAGCATCCCACCGACTGCTGGGCCTAGTGAGATAGACCCATCCGGGGGTTGCAGGAATCCAGTTGTGGAACAGTAATATTCTCTGGATTCTTCTAATATCTTCAACCTGCAATTTAAGTACCTGTTCTCACTCCTAACCCTCTACCCTCTATTGAGAGACTTTGCCTTTTTTCCAAATAAATAACCCAAAAGAGGATTCAGTGTCAGTTTCAACATTTCTTTGGGCCACTTTCCACGGGATCCCCAAGACGGAGAAGCAAGTAAGTGAGATAATGGTAAGCCCAAATAAAACCAGCAGCTCCTTCGGGGGTTAGTGCTACATATGCAATTGTTTTTTTGTATGTTTTTTCGGATTATATGTTATCTGTTTTTTATGATAAGTAGTCACTATCACATGGTGTTATTTATTATATGTCATTTTGGTTTAGTTGATGTAGTTAGTCACCCCTCACATGGTGCTATTTGCATTATTTCACTGTAATAGTGTGATAGTGTAACTATTTCTTAATTTAAATACGTTTTACATACATTATCACTTTAAGCGGCAGCTCTAGTGGAGTTTATTTGCATGAGCGCAGTGGTGGGACATCAAGCTTAGGTGCTTGAGACTTGTTGACCAACAGTTGGAAATATATTAAGTTTGTCTTTACTACCTGGTTTGGTGCCTGTTTTCTTTGAGCAATATATTAAGTACTAAGTGTAATTTTCAGTGAATTCCTGAGATATTGTACATTTGTACACTCAACCTGTGTGTCAGAGAGGCTGAGGTTCTTGAGAAGGTGAAGTCAAAAGACTCCTACAGGGGTAGCACTGCAGATATACTGTATCATCCTCATGGCAGGGCATTCTCTAAATATGTGACATTTTCCTCACTATCTGTTCTGCTTTAAGAACTCAGAGAAGGTGAATGAAGTGTACGCTGGTAACCTAAAATAGTTTTTATGGCTGATTATGACCCAGTCTGAGTTATTGTACTTCTATCCCTTGCCATATCCCTGAGATTTTCACCTGACTCTTTGTCACAAGATAGTCTTGACAAGTAAGGGCATTCACCTGCTAGAAATATCAATATCTAGGATAAGTACTTACTGCTCCTCTGAGTCCAGGCCAAGCTATTTCATCTGCTGTATTCTACCTCTGATCCCAACATTTATTATATTATAGGCTGTTAAAAATCAATCTCTGTCTGTCATCGGCAGTTAATATTTATAGAGTTTCTGGTATCTGTGTGATGGTACATGGAACAGCTGATAAATATATTCCCTTGATTTTGCCATAAACTGAGATAGATAAATACATAAAGTGTTGATTAGTAAAGGGGTGGTGACACATTTGCTGCAAGTAAAATATGTCTATAAATTTCAAACTGATATATTAAAGAGGAAGCAAAGACAGTGGAATAAAGATATAGTAGAAAGCAGAGAAACCTCCGTGTCATTCATAGAAAACCTGAGGTTTTTAAAATAAAATGTGGAAGTACTTATAACCAGCTCATACAATTCTGCTGTCCTGTTTTCAGTTTGAAAAGATGTAGCCTAATGCGACGTACACACGTCGGAATTTCCGATGAAAACAGTCCGATGGGAGCTTTTCATCGGATTTTCCGACCGTTTGTATGCCCAACGGTCTTTTTCTGTCTGAAATTTCCGACGGACTTTGGATTGAGAACCTGTTCTCCTTTCTATCGGATTTCCGATCGTGTGTATGCAATTCCGACACGCAAAATTCCGACGCATGCTCGGAAACAATTTGCCGCATGCTCGGAAGCATTAAACTTCCCTTTTATAGCGATGTCGAACGTGTTTTATGCCGGTGTGTTATTGACCGTCGGAATTTGGTGTGATCGTGTGTAGGCAACACAGCTTGAGCGGAATTCCGTCGGAAAAACCGTCAGAGTTTTTTCCGACGAGAATTCCGGTCGTGTGTACGCGGCATAAGAGGAGAGAATGCTACAGAGGCTCTAGTTGATAATATGATGAAAAATCTATAGTAGGCATCATTAGGTGTTAAAGATGAAGTAAACCCAGATGGGTTTTACTTCCTCTTTTGCTAGCTGTTGCAGCCTGCAAATGAAAATCATAATGAGCTAGTATGCATCGCATACTAGCCCATTATGTGCCACTTACCTGCAAAAGAATCCGGCGACCTCCTCTGTGTGGGCGGCGTCCATCTTCTGGCCCTCTTCCTTCTGGCGAGAGACAGAGAGAGACAGAATAACAACAAAAATATCCAGAAAAACGCATTTTAAAAGAGTTATAAATTGATTTTCATTTTAATGAGTGAAATAAGTATTTGATCCCCTATCAATCAGCAAGATTTCTGGCTCCCAGGTGTCTTCTATACAGGTAACGAGCTGAGATTAGGAAGTGCTCCTAATCTCAGTTTGTTACCTGCAGGGGTGTTGCTAGGTGGCAAAAAGACCAGGGGCTTCAGCCCGAAGTCAGGGGGGTGGGCGGTGGGGTTGTGTGGAGGGGGGGATGTTACCTACCTGACATACACTGACCTACCTGACACACACTGACCTATCTGACATTCACTGACCTACCTGACACACACTGACCTATCTGACATACACTGAGCTACCTGAAACACACTGGCCTATCTGACATACACTGACCTACCTGGCTGACATACACTGACCTACCTGGCTGACATACACTGACCTACCTGACTCACACTGACCTACCTATCTGGCATACACTGACCTACATGACATACACTGACCTACATGACATACACTGACCTACATGACATACGCTGACCTACCTGACATACACTGACCTATCTGACTGACATTCACTGACCTACCTGACACTAGGGTTGCCACATCATCCCTTTAATCCAGGACACACATTAATTACACAGGTTCTGTGGCTGATGAAGGTGGTAATTAAACTCACGTGGTGCTTTATCTGCATTAAATCAGCCTCAGAACCTGTGTAATTCATATGTGTTCTGGATTAAAGGGATGATGTGGTAACCCTACCTGACACGCACTGACCTACACTGACCTACCTGTCTGACATACACTGACCTACCTGGCTGACATACACCGACCTACCTGACTCAAGAAGAAGCACATTAAGGTCCTGGAGTGGCCTAGCCAGTGTCCAGACTTTGATCCCATATAAAATATGTGGAGGGAGCTGAAGGTTACCAAACCTTAATGACTTGGAGAGGATTTGTAAAGAGGAGTGTGACAAAATCCCTCCTGAGATGTGTGCAAACCTGGTGATCAACTAAAAGGAACATCTGACCTCTGTGATTGCCAACAAGGGTTTTGCCACCAAGTACTAGGTCATTGGAATAGAGGGGTGGGAACCTGGTCCCCGATCAGGTCACCACAAGGGAATTGTGGGCAATATTGGACTATCACGGTACGGTGAAACAGTAAAATGTAGGTAAGTAACGAATATATAATAAAAATTATATAAATAAAATCATTTTATTAATACAGAAATAGTAATTAATTTACAAATAAAAACATAGCAACAGTTCATATATGTCGAATTGATGAATTGTCCCACTGTGACTCCCCCAATCCGGGGCTAACTGTTTTGGTGACATATATGAACTGTTGCTATGTTTTTATTTGTAAATTAATTACTATTTCTGTATTAATAAAATGATTTTATTTATATAATTTTTATTATATATTCGTTACTTACCTACATTTTACTGTTTCACCGTACCGTGATAGTCCAATATTGCCCACAATTCCCTTGTGGTGACCTGATCGGGGACCAGGTTCCCACCCCTCTATTCCAAAGATTCCTGGATGATGGTACAAGTTTACTCATTTCCCATGTTTACACTCAATCATAGAGACCACACACATTTTCAAGTACTATGTCATGTTTTGCGAAGGGGTCAAATGCTTATTTCTCTCATTAAAATGCATATCAATTTATAACTTTTTTGAAATACGTTTTTTTTTTGGATTTCTTTGTTGTTATTCTGTATCTCACTGTTAAAATAAACCTACAATTAAAATTATAGACTGACCATTTCTTTGTCAGTGGGCAAACGTAAAAAATCAGCAGGGGATTATATACTTTTTTCCCTCACTGTAGATCAAGAATGGTGGCTGCAGATTAATAATTTAAAAGTTAAACAACAAAGAGTAAGGGTTATTACAGATGAAAAGCATAGTACTGACACCCACTTTTAAGCTGAACTCCAGGCAAATATAATAAATACCATTTTATGTAGTTGCGTATTGCTAAACATTTTGACATCAGCTTTCAGTAATCACAAAGTGATGGGAAGAGGGGCAGCATTGACAGTCAATCAGGCTCTGCTACTTGCACATGCTAACAAGTGAAAAGAGCAAAAGGGTTGTATTTTGACCCCTGGTCTTGAACAGTCTGCGCTACTATTGCAGTGAAGCTCATGGATATAGCTATCCTGTCTGGCAGGAGTGCCTGGATCACAAAAGCTGCTGAACAAAATTGCAAGTCCTATGACAGGTAAAACACTTCCCCTGTATCATTTTCAACTGCCTTATCAGTTATATTCTTGCAGCTGAACTATAATATGACATTGGTGGTCGGAAAGTCTTAAGTTAATGTAAAAAACCTAGTAAAAGCAAAGTCTGTTGAATCAAGGTCATTTAAAAGCTCTAATTTCCTTAGTGCCCCCTGGATAAAATCCAGAAAATGAGCATCTTAGATAGTTTTCTTTGAAAGCGTAATAGAGTAATGTACTGTATCCCTGACTGGAGTGGTTTCTCAAGTGCTCCGGGTCTTTTAAGTGCTCTCCATTAAGGTTGAGTGTACATGACACTGGGTTTAAAAGTGCATACTGTACTGGGTTCACTTTCAGGGACACATGCAGTGAGCACCCTTCTATATGTATACTTAGCTTAAAGGAGTTGTGAACATATTATGTTATGACACTTCCATACAGTTATAACTGTCCAGGCACCATAATTGTTTTTCCTTAGCTTCAGAAATGATCGTTATTACTTTTTCACAACGTGCAAGGTTAAAAAGTACAGTCATGTGACCATGCATCCTCTTCTCCTTGATAGTTGAGGTTACAGGACACTGTGCAGACACACAGTGAGCCTGTATTCCATAGTGTGTTCAACCCAAGACATAATGCAGGCTGTGAGTGGGGAAGGGGGCAGGCGTGTGTAAGAGGGAGACTGTGATTGGGAGGGGTTGTGTGCCAGAGGCAGGTTGTGATTGGTTAGGGAGCATGGTGGCTGAACAAACTACCCAATACAGGCATACTGTGTGTCTGCGCAGTGATCTGTATCTCTGAATGGTGAGCCAAAGGATGAAAACTGACCACACAAGCACAGATCAGCTTCTGTGCTTTGTATGGATAGTTTGGAACAAGGAAGAAAGGGGACTGGCAACCAGGGACTTCAGATGGAAAAAGTACATGAAAATGATAAAGACCATGATTTATAAAGCACACACATGTGAACACACATAGAAAAAAAAAATATTTAGGGTAACTTACACTTCAAAACTGTATGTTCTATGCATGCATTCCTATACTTATTGTACCGTTTATGCAATAATTTCTCTATAAACTGTGTAAATAAATCAGACCTTGCTTAACCACTTTAAGACCAGCTGCTGCAGTTGTACTGCGGCAGGTTGGCTCTCCTGGGAGAATAGCCGTCATTGTACATCGGCTTTAAGAGATCTAGAGGGCGGGCGTGAGGCCTGGAGCCGATGCACGTGGCCACGATGTCCACCGCCCCCCCCACGAACGATCCACAAAGAGCCAGAATGAGGATCTGTCAATGTAAATAGACAGATCACTGTTCTGACAGGGGAGGAGAGACAGATCTACTGTTCCTAGTGATTAGGAACAGCGGTCTCTCTCCTCCTCCAGTCAGTCCCATCCCCCCTCAGTTAGAAACACCTCCCAGGGAACACATTTAACCCCTTGATCGCCCCTAGTGTTAACCCCTTCCCTGCCAGTGAAATTTACACAGTAATTAGTGCATTTGTATAGCACTGATCGCTGTATGAATGTCAATAGTCACAAAAATGTGTAAAAAAAATCTGATTTGTCCGTCGCAATGTCGAAGCCCGGCTAAAAAATCGCAGATCACCGCCATTACTAGTAAAAAATAAATAAATAATAAAAATGCCATGAATCTATTCCCTATTTTGTAGACGCTATAACTTTTGCGCAAACCAATCAAAATATGCTTATTGCTATTTTATTTTACCAAAAATATGTAGAACAATACATATTGGCCTGAACTAATGATGACATTTATTTTTTGGGGGGGGTATTTATTATAGCAAAAAGTTAAAAATATTGTTTTTTTTTTTCAAAATTGTCACTCATTTTTTGTTTATAGCACAAAAAAAAAAAAAAACGCAGAGGTGATCAAATAAACAAAAGAAAGCTCTATTTGTGGGGAAAAAAGGACATACATTTTGTTTGCATACAACGCCACACGACCGCGCAATTGTCAGTTTAATCGACGCAGTGCCATAACATACATAGGCAGTGCATACGGGGAAACAAATGATACTATGAAATTACATGATCAATGCATATCCTATGCATGTGGAAGATACAAGGTGCAGATAGGAAGGTTTATAATGCATTTAAGTCACCCTTCCATTTGCCCTATCTAGAAGAATATGACATCCTGCCCGCTTTGTTCTCTGCTCTTTGACTTAGTCATAGTGCTTTTCATAGCAACTATTGGATCTTTCTATGAACCTAAATGTTTTGCTAGTGCTAATTTTAGTAAGTGTTATAGTATATATTCTAAATTAAGCTTGTTGCAAAGTGAAGGACTGCTTTGGGTATAATGAAGTGACTGTTAATAGTTAACTGTGCATGTTTCTCTTATCACCTAAAACCCACTGAACACTGAACCTGAAATGCTTTTACAATCAAATAAGAACTGGATTATTTTTTATAAGTGCTTACTACTGAATGGTGAATACTTGAATGCACAAAGAACCTTAATTAGTGTGACTAAAAGCAATTAACATAAAGAAGCGAAACAGGTTCAAAACAACAAGTAAACAAGGGCCTTTTTTTTCCCAATCTTTGACGATCCAAGTAGATGCCGTTTAGCTCACCAGTAGGGATCCTCGTCAGTTATAGAGATTACATGGCATGCTGCCACGCAATTTTCCATGTATTTCATGTTTTCAGGCTACATAACCAGAATCGATGCTCTGTTTCTACAGTGAATGCAAAGTGCTTGTCCCACTTATCATCTAAATACTTACAAAATGGAGCATAACACCCTGAAACAACAGGCATACCCTTTTTTCCTGCATATAAATGTGTGATTTAAAGTTTTCTATACAACAGGTGACTTTTTGTTCCATGAGCATAGCATTTTATGCAATATGCAGTAATCCTTTGTAGAAAACAAATGACTGAAAAAAGTCTCTAAGAGCAATTCAAATTTGTTCTATTATTTGCACAGATCCTCTGCAAGAATTCTGTTTGACTGTAAAATGTTTCTCAAAAAAGTTGGATTTGTCTGAGTCACAGAAATGATGCTTAATATTACACAGACAATGTGCAAAGAGACTGTCTGCGAAGTCGGGCGCTGATCCCTAAAGGCTGTGGTTTAACCACCATGAGATGAGAGGTGCATGTGAGGTCCCCTTGAAGTTTTCTGGGTATTGGCGACTGACAAGTGAGGTTAGCTACTCCAATAAAGACTGAACATGATATGTCCTCCCTGGTGTGCAGAATTGTTCTATGACCCATGTCAGGAACTGCTTAGAGGAAGCAGTGAGGTGGATAGTCTCTGCAAGTATCCTGAACCATGTGTG